>JABXWE010001174.1:0-43495 GCA_014611495.1 Limonius californicus
TCAAGAATAATTGAATTATAAAAACTTTTTGACAGGCTAAGAAACAGCGTTTCACAGAACAAACTGTATTATACAAATTGAAGAAGGTTAAAGTTCAATAATCTCATGTGTTCCAAAAGTACAAAACTTTAGTTATTTAGTGATTTTATAGACTTTCATGATCTAAATCTGGTTTTGTTAATATAGTAGTTGATCTTCTTCAGTATTCAGGATAATTGTCGTTCGTAGAGAAGAATTCTGATTTTGATCCAATTCAAGGAGATTAGCATAAATATGTGCCACGTGTAGTTTTTGTAAATGAAATAATCGCCAAGTTTGCAATTAGTTTCCCTACAGGTCTAACGCATAACTAATTCGCGAACAAAACCGAAAGAATTGCCTTTTTTTTAGAATAGTGGCGAAATGAAAAAAATGAAGTTTTAAGTTTTAACGTTATTGATACGGAATCATTTTTCTACTTGTGTATCACTCTTTCCAGGAAGTTCATGTAGAATATTTATATTTGCCTGTTGTTGTTAAACCCTGCAACGCACCGTACATTCCTTGGGGTAGATTAAAGTTTAAATTGGTAATGGTAACGCAATGTCTCGTATCGATAGGTTAAGACTGAGAAGGTTTCAAAGAATATTTTATACAGCATATAAAATGATGCAATATAATTCCAGTATATATTCAGTTACTCAATTCAAATCATACTAATCAGCAACAGTTAGAGATTTTTTAAGGATAATATTGTATAGAAAGCTAAAAATTTTATTATACCCACATAACCAAAGTTAACCTTGACTGTCCACAGCGTGATCATTTCTTAACCTGGGAAGATGGCCTACCTGGGGTAACTTAGAAGAGTCTTTTATGCATCCGTAGTGGTTACCAAAACTACAGTATCTATTACTTTCACCTGAACGTTGAGAAATACTTATTCTAAATAGTTAAATTTATCGTAACCAAAAAGGTTGACTTTTTATTAACTTCCAGGTGAACATTATAGTTGCATATCTTTAAAGCAACCTATAGTGGTTAGTTTGCGGTCACATGCTTAATAACAGGCTTTAAAAGTTAGCAAAAGATACTTGTAAATCTCTACTAAAAGATAACCATACTAAGTTGATAATAGTTGCACATACTCTTGTAAATAACTATATTGCAATTGGATTTAAAAATACTCGTATTTGCTATAGATTATATCTTTACTTGTTCTCGGTAAATTAGTACGAAAAATTATTTACAACTTGAACCTAAATGTAATGTTATTACTATTATTTCCCATTTTTCAATTACTTCTTTATAAAAATGAGTAACAAATATAGTAATAAAAACAGAAATATTGTTGGTTAACTTGGTTTTGGTTATTGTTGGTTTAATAAATAATATTAGGTACTTATGTTTATTTAAGCTATCCTCGGAGATAATTTGTGCTATTCTTTCATCATCTTTCTTTGTTAACTTTTGGACAATCTTAGGCGATTACCTACATTCCACAGTAGCGTACTAGTAAATAGACAACCTTTTTAGCTACCATTATCCTAACTATGAGATAATTTTGTTTAAGTAGAAGGTGACCGTTAAATTGCTGTTGAATTTCTTTAAATAAATCCACAACTAAATAAAATTTTTTTGGTAATATAAAAGTGTTCTAAAATCCTTATAGATTAGTCATAGGTACTTATATAGTCTGCTTTTCGAGAAAAGCGAAATTTACTTTAACCTGTATCCTGTATTGCGGTTATGTAGTATTATGGGATTTACAACAAAATTTAACATCCGTATAAGTGATAATTTTGGTAATTTATAAATAATATTACAATCATCACACATGCGCTCTATCTACCGGGGTTTCTTTCTTAACCCATTAGCATTTGCAAAGCGTGGTGGATGGTTATCGTCTTAAAAGGAGTAGCATTCGTTTTCAGTTACAGTCTCAAGTTTAGTGTGTGCATCTTTTCAAATAATTATTGAGATAACTTTTTCTTTTAACCCATTAATTTTAAATGAATTGTCGAATGTGACAAAACTGTCAACCCATTATTTTGTTTTTTTTTTAGGTTAAGCTGTTATCAGTAGTTAGTGGTAACAACGTTGGAAATACAAGTAGAAGGATCTGGTCTATGCTGGTGACACATACCGTCATTATTGGTGCCCATCAAAAGAACTTCAATATAAATCGAATGACCATTGACATGTTATACTTTTGTTAATTTGACTTCCTTTATAATATCAATTATATTTACTTGCCACAAACGTAGGCCAATTATGTAAACTTAGTAAACTTAGATGTAATGCCCATCACCTCGCTTCTTAAAATATTATGTAGCATAAGCAAAGATGAGAAGTTTACATGCGCTTCTGCAAAATAGACTTCTTTACATAAAGATCTATATTTTGTAATTCATGTAACCCCGATTATTGTTTATTAAAAATAAATTTTTTTAACTAAACTCTAATTCGATAAATTAATTGGCGTAAATCAGTGTAACACTAGAAGATGTAAGAATGAACTAGATATATGTCCGACAGAGAATTTTTGATAATAAATGTTATTTAATTTCAGTTGCAGTGCGAAGGATCATACCTGGTGCCATAGAACTGGACATTTTATCCCCTACGAAAGTATGGGTCCGGAGGTCCGCAGAAAGACTTACGAAGCCGTTGTAAAAACACTATCTTGGATATTAAGGTTAAAATTAATACTTTTTGTGAGCACATAATTTGTTGTATTCAAAATACTAAATTAAAAAGCAATTGTTTGTAATGCATTTTTTAGTTACTCATTTTGTAAGAAATAAAATGATCGTCTTAATTGTAACCGTGATAGCATTCTGTTTCTGTTTTTAACTCTGTCTCCCGCTTACTTTTCCTGGCATACATTGAAACATGAATTAGTATAGTAGATTAAGAAGCACCAGGTGTAAGGTGCTTTAATTAAATCTATTTAATTGTGGTTCTACTTACATACAATTCTTTATTTGAATGAAAAGTCAAGTCTGTCAAGTAATTTAAATCCATTTTCGCTACGTGCGGCAAATTGGGAAACTTAGAAAGATTGTAATTTCTGTCGTAATTATATTATACATTCAGCAGTAAATATTTTTCGTCTTAAGGTAAAAGGAAACTGTCGCCACTGAACTACACTTTGATAATTATTAAATAATATTATTAACGGTATAGTGGTTTCCATAACAAATACTTATCGAACATTTTGTTGATCATCCGGGGAGCGCGGTAGAGTAATGGTCGCAGCGCTTGGCTTCGGAGTTATTCTACCAAAGTCGCTCAGGTTCGAATCCTGAGCACTGCACTTTCCCAGGGTGTTTGTGGTGTCTGGGGCATGGGGTTTTTCAAGGGTGAGGCATGTTAGACCTGTGAATAGCACGAAATGTGCTGAGCCGGGGTAAGCTGGGTGGGATGGCAACCTTGGAGTTGCCTTTGGCAAGTACACGATAAAAAAAAAAAGTTGATCATCCTTTATAAAAACTGTAACTTTTTTTCGATAGGTAAGTTAAAGTGGGGTAAGCTTAAAACACTTGCAGAAAATATTTTATTTTTCCTATGCAGATATTATAAACGTCTGTTTTCTGGAAATATTACATAAACAAAACGTTTGGTAATAAATTGCCGGAAAGCAAATTTTTGATTCTTAGTTAAATTTAGTATTTGTTTTCCAGTCTAGCGCATTTCATAGCACAACGGTATTACATTAATAGATAAAAGCGTTCATTAAAAACAAATTATTAAACTATTAAAGTTTATTCTAAATTATTATCATCGACTTCATTTCCGCAAACTTCGTGGGGACAACAATCTGGATAGCGTTTCGTGTTATCATAAGCAGACATGCTACATTCTGGTCGGGGCACAAAAGTTCCACATCTGAAAAGCAACGCAACAATTAATTACAGATATCGTAGAGGCGTTCTGTAGGAACTTTAGGAAAACTTACCCCACACCGGAATATGATTCCTTGCCAGGTGTAGCACTAACGCATTTCATTCTCATACATTTTCCTATTGGACCAGGAGCTTGTTCACCCTCTTTAATGTAAATATCTCCTATGCGACAATATCCCGGTTTTTCTGTGGAAATAAAGTTAAATGCAGATGTTGCTGCTAATGTTATTACAACGTTCGGTGTTTATGTTAACGCCTTTGTTAGTTCCCATGTAAAAACACAAAGCGCAAAGGGTTTCCGTTCTGTTACACTTAAACTACTATACACAGAATTTTTAATATTGTTAATTTTTCCATAATATGAACTAATGTAATTTTCCGAAATATATTAATGTGAAGTAATTCTACTAACCGTCGGAATTTGATACAGCAGCAACAATCACTGCTAACAGTGCAATAATAATGCTAATTTTTAACATGGTTTGATTCTCTTAATGACGATAATAGAAAACTGCGGAACATTTATATATATATATATATATATATATATATATACTCAGTTAATATCTGTAAATTTTAATAGCATTGCTGATAATTTTAATGACTGGACTCTGAATACGTCACATGATATTCTGGTAATATTATCTTTTTATTGTGTCTATTTTATTGACCTCTAATTATTATTTATTAGCAAAAAGCAAATATTGTAATAAACAAACGCCACATCATATAAATTCATAAATTAAAAAAAGTTACAATTGAGATATGTTAATATCAACAGAAATGTATATATTACTTATTTTTTTCTTGGGCAATAACGTACATAGTTGGTTTCTAAAGAAAGCAATTCGATATTTAAACGAAAATGTAGATTATAAGCTTTACCTCTTAAGCAAAAAATCAATTATAAAAACGGGATGATACATACCCCAAGGATGTATACAATTACTGCTTTAATTTTGGAGCTCGAAGGCCTTCTAGGAATTATTGAACTTTTCGAGTTTGATACCCCATTGTCCTAAAACTCCCAGTGCTGTTGAAACGAAGCTTATATTTTTTAATCATATTGTCGACAAAAATGGTAATGGTAAGTCAGTGGAGGACCTTTAAAGATTATTCTTATATGCGCTGTCAGTCGAGGTCAAAGTGAAATGTGGGCCGATCAGCTGCGTGGTCGAACTCCGGCTGGGGTGACCGTATTTCACTTAGTTTAGTTAATCCTGAAAACTTGGCCGAAGAAAGCAAAGACTACAGCAATTTTCTGTATTGTTGCAATTTGATTCTGAGGGTTTCCGTAACTTTTTGGCTTACCTTGCTGCTCCTGAAACCTAGCATACGTGAATATCACAACCAGCATATGTTAAATGGATGTCCTTTACATTCACAATATGTGGAAATGTACTGTAAGGTATCAATATTGTGCAGAATATCATTTTAGGTATTAAGGACAGATTAGTTTGAAGTAATTTGTTGATTGTTTCTTGCCTTACTACGTGGAAATGCATGTTTATATATTATTAATAATAATAGTCAAAATTAACTTTTTGTGCTTTATACGTATATCGACATTTTACATATCATTTTCAGAAGCATTTAGTATTGTAAACATTTCTAGCTCGGGGCTACAGCAGACTGGATCTTGGTTTGGACTTGGCTCTGGTCTTTGATTCTAAAACTACCAATAGCGGGGAATTTATGAGCTCAATTTGCTCATTCATTAAAGGTGTATTTGTTAAAGTGTGTTTGTGAATTGGAAAGGCCCCGAGCATATCCAATTTGTGTGTATGATCACAGAAGTGTAAAAATGTTATTATATTATTTGATGTCAATGCACGATTGTGTTTTAATAAGTATTTAGGGTAGTTAGATTTTTCTGTGCGTTTGTACTTGTATGAGCGCATGTGTTCTTTGCATCTGCTATTAATATTTCTAATTGTTTGACCTATGTATATATAATTACACTGTGATCAGTTCAATTTGTAAATACATGATTTTAACAAATCGTTAGTTCTATCTTTTGCGCTGAATAAGGCGTTGAAAGTTATTTTTGTTGTTTTATAAATTACTTTAAATGTGCTTGTTTTCATTATAATTTTAGCAATTTTCTCAGATATACCAACGAAATAAGGAATTGAAACATATTTAACATTTTCAGAGTAGTCTGTTCAATATATGATTTGAAATGCTAGTTTATAATCTTTCTATTTGATTAGGATGTTGAGCAGTTTTGTGTTGGCTTGGCTTGGCTTATATGTTCTGCGGTATCAGCTACTGTGGCTATTAGCCGCTAATCTTTTCATTTATTTTCTCATTTCCATATATGGCAGCCCTAGATCAAATTGTAAAACCCAGTCTGGTGTAGACAATTTAGTATAATTCTATTATCAACATTTCCCAAGTGTTCTCCGTCTGTTATTGGTGTCCTAAGTCTATTGCATTCTTTTAGAATATGGTGTACTGTCAATGGAGCATTACATGCTGTACAAAGGGGCTGATCTTCACCTGCCAATAGGTACTCTTTCGCTAAACGGGTGTGATCTGTACGTATTCTCATTAAAACCACCTGTTCTTTCCTAGAAAGTTCATTAGGGTAAGTGGAGCTGCCAATTTTAGGAACAAACTGTTTCAGGTAGGTGTTACATTGGTCCCATCGTGTTTGGTGTTCCAATTGAATTTGATTTTTACAGTATAGCTTTAGTTCTTTAGCAGTACAATAATCTTCTACTACAGAATCTATTCTACCAGCAGCTTCTTTTGCGGCATTGTCTGCTTTTTCGTTGCCTACTATGCCGACGTGGCTAGGAATCCATACAAAAGATACTATTCTTCCTGAGCGAGTGATTGAACTATACAATAGTTTTATATTCTGTATTGTAGGGTCTCGAGTAAATTTATTTTCCATAGCGCGCAAAACAGCCAGAGAGTCGGTACATATAACAAACGCAGAATGTTCGGCTTCGAGACAAACTTTTAGTGCGTGTATGGCGAATGCTTCAGAAGTATATACACTGACGTGGGTGGAAAGTGTTCGCTTTAGTATCGAATCTTGATATACCACTGCATAACCAGTGCCATGGTCTAATTTTGAACCATCGCTGAACACTAACTGGTAAGTATCATACTCTTTTATCAGGTTTATGTAGTGTTGTTTAATTGCAGATAAATTTACTTCTCTTTTGTTTATTTTTAGCATATCATACCTGATATCAGGTGTGCACTCAAGCCACGGTTGGATAGTGTTTTCTTCCGGTAAGTGTAATGTACTCTCGGGAGCGTCTAGTTCTCTAAGAATGCTGAGCGACCTAAAAGCTGATGATTTGTGTCTGTTGCTGTTCTGTTCATAACGATCAGAGAAAGAATTCCTCTTGAACAGCGACGCTATTCTATGTTTGGGTTTTGTGTATAGACTAATTCGGTATGAAGCTATGATTCCCTTTCTTCTCAACGTCATTGATTCAAGGCCTGAGTCAGCATATAGACTTTCTTTAGGACAGGTGAAGAAAGCTTCTGTTGCATATCGAATTCCGCAGTGGTGCACAGCATCTAGAGGAGTTAGACGGCTGGGTTTGGCAGAGGAATATGCTACACACCCGTAATCGATTTTGGAAAGCACCAAGCTTTTGTGGATTAATAAAAGAATTTTCCTGTCAGCTCCCCATTTCGTGTGAGATAGGACTTTAATCAGGTTCAGAGTATTTCTACATGTTGTAACAAGATTGTCAATGTTGTCAGGTTTCCAAGTCATTTTGTGGTCTAGCAAAATTCCAGGATATTTATAAACCTGTACGTTCTCTATAGCATACCCTTCTAGTTCAAACAAAGGTGCTTCAATACACGTAGATCTCTTCCTACAGAAGTGGACCGACTTTGTTTTGCATAGCGATATACTAAAATTACGCTGTTTTAAGGCCTCTGAGATATTTTCAAGCCCTGTATGCAACGATTTTCGAATTACGTCTACCGAACTACTAATTTTAAAAATGATAATGTCGTCAGCATATGTGCAGTAACACAGCGAAGAGTCTATCAATGCCAGGACTGAGTTTATTGCTATTAAAAACAAAGTAGCACTGAGCGGAGAGCCTTGTGGTGTGCCATTTCGAAGGATATGTGGATGTGATAGAACGTTGCCAATTCGTACAGTCATGTTTCGTTTATCGAGAAAGTGTTTTAAATAAAGTGGCAGGTTTCTTTTAAATCCCCAGTCATAGAGCTGGCGAAGGATGTTGGCGTGTCGCACTGTATTAAATGCATTTTTTATATCTATAAAAATAGCAGAAGCGTGCAGATTATGGAGGAAACAGTTATTAATGGCATTTTCGATGAAGACTATGGCATCGGCGGTCGAATGATTTTGCCTGAATCCGAATTGGTATGGGGCAAGCAGCTCTCTTTGCTCTAATGTCCAGAGCAGCCGATAGTTAACCATGCGCTTAAGTAATTTGCCAATGCAGCTGGTAAGTGATACCGGTCGGAAATGGGTTGGTTCAGATGGGTTTTTGATCTTAGGAAGCGGTACCACGATTGCTCCTTTCCAGGAGCCTGGGAAACTTCCTTCCACCAAAATGGTGTTAAGGGTGTCCAAGAGAACAGCCTTAGGTTCTTGAGGTAGATTTTTAATAAAATTCATATGTACATTATCGGGACCTGGAGGCAGTTTTGTGTTGTATCCATTACTGTGTGCAATTTGTTTCATAATCCAAATCTCTTTGGTGTAATTACGGTTTCTTAGAGGAACTGTTAGAGCTCTGTTTATCAAGGACCTATAGGTTGCTAATTTATGCGGTTTATGGTGGCTTGCGTCCTGTGGTATTGTGATACCTTTTGTGTAGGTTTTCTATAAATAGAGTATTCGAATTTGTTTTTAGAACTAATTTTGATGTTTAAGTCTAAATAATTAATACGTCTTCTTTGTTCTGTTTTTAATATAAAGTTTATGTTTGAGTGTAGAGTATTATTAACGTTAAGAAATCGCAAATAAACTCAAATGAACTATTAAAACATGCTAAAATATCATCAACCTAACGAAACCAAAATATATTTTTCGAAGATAGATTTAATTCAAAAATTTGGTCTTCTATATCTTCCAATAATATATTAGTTAAAAGTAATGAAAATGGACTTATCAGTGGTAAACCGCCTTTCTGAAGATAAATTTGATTATTAAATTATGTATACCTACATAGATTACACCCAGAAAAATCGAACTGCGCTCAACACTTATTAGAACACCATCATGCATTGACATCAAATATAATAACATTTTTTACACTTCTGTAATGATAATCGTAAATTGGATATACTGGAAGCCTTTCAAATTAATAAACAAACTTTAACAAATACACTTTTAATGAATGAGCAAATTGAAGTCATAAATTCTCCTCTATTGGAAGTTTTGGAATAGAAGATCAAAGCCATGTCCAAAATCAAGATCCAGTGTGCTGTTGCCCTAGCTTACAAATTTTTTCAATATTAAATACTTTTGAAAATGACATGTAAAATGTCGAAATGCGTATAAAGCACAAAAAGTAAATAACTCCCGTTGAAATTGTGACTATTATTATTATTATTATTAAAATATTATATACAGTGCGGGTGTATAGTCTGGAACTATCGAAATAAATCTTTTATTAAATGTTCTTGAAAAAATCACACGCGTCTTTTTATCTTAAATTAGACATATTTTAGTGTAATTGATATTTGTAGATTGTCTTCTGCTTCTGAGTTATGGCGATAGCGATTTTTTTAAATGGACACCCTAATTTTGTATGATGGATTTGGCAAGACTGTGAAATTCTAAAACAAAATATGCTAAAAAAGTATGAAACTGTATTAAGAAGTTTTCGAGATAATTGCTTCTACACTTTTAAAACAAAAATCGAATACCAATCAAGAGTTCCAAGTTCTAATAAAAAAAAATCAAGTAGACATGTAACAACTGACTTCTTCATTTGACAATAATTGAGTTCCTCACAGTTTGTTTCTGTTTTTATTGTATGGTTTCCTACGTAATTCAGTAAATAATGGTGCGATATTTGACAGAAAAAGAGCGAATTGAAGTTTTAATATTGAGGGGATGTGACGACCATACTCTTAGAACACAACAAGAGGTTTGCGACCTATTCAATAACAAGTATCCTGATAAAGAACCTATCACAAACGCGACAGTTTCCAAAATAGAGAGAAAGTTGTCTTAACTCGGATATGTGAAGGATCGCCGTAGGGGTGGTCGTCCAAAAACCGATGAAGGTACTGAGCTAGATATTTTATTGTCAAGAAAATCTCCATAGAAGTACAAGTGAACCAGCCGCAAATCATAATATTTCCCAATAGTCAGTTTTCAAGATTTTAGGAAAACATAAATAGCATTCCTATAAAGTTCAATTAGTACAAGAGCTTAACGAAGATGATCCCGATCGCAGAATAGAGTTCTATGAGGTAATTATGGAACGGTGTAATATTAACGGCGACTTTGGCAGTCGTATCATTTTTTCCCATGAAGCAACCTTCCTCCTTAATGATATAGTGAATTGTCTGAATTGTCGATATTAGGCACCTGAAAATCCGCACTGGATGAACGAGACGCACACACAGTTTCCTCCAAAAGGGCGGGTATTGTAGGGGACAAAACTCTAGGACCATTTTTATCGGAGGTTTATTGGCAGGTGTAAAGTATTTGGATATCTTAAGAAACGATTTAATTCTTGCTCTTGCGGTACTTTATCCAAATAATGAATATCCAGATCTACAAAGCTATACGTTACGGTTTCAACAAGATGGTGCCCCAGGACATTTTGCTGCTGGTGTTAGGAATTATTTAAATGAAATTTTTCCTGGTAAATGAATAAGCAGAAGGGAGTTCTTGAGTGGCCTCCGGGTTCACCCGACCTAGCTCCTATGGATTTTTTTATGGGGCTATCTAAACAGTAAGGTTTACATAAGCTGCCCACAGACAGTAGAAGAATTAACGCTAAGAATTCGCACAGAAATAAGATTCCTTCCACCCATAACTTTCAGTAAAGTTCGTGAAGAATTTTTGTACAGATTAGGGTACTGCCTTGCCCAAAATGGTGGTCAGTTCGAACATTTAATTTAATTGTTTTTCTTATTTTGGTATATTTCGGTTTTGTATTTCATAATGACTGCAATACACGCAATGAAGACGTAAGTAAGCTATACCTACTTGATTGTTATTCGATTTCTGTTTTAAAACTTTAAAAGCAATTATCTCGAAAACTTTTTAATACAGTATCATACTTTTTTTAGTATATTTGGTTTTAGAAATTCACGCTCTTTCCAAATCCGTAATAAAAAAATTAGGGTATCCATTTAAAACAAATCGCTATCCCCATAACTCAGCAACAAAAGACAATCTACAAATAAAATTACACCAAAATATGTGTAATTTAAGATAAAACGTGTTCGAGGATTTTTTCGAAAACATTTAGTAAACGATTCATTTCGATACTTGCAGACTATACATTGGCACTGTATAATATATTTCACGTTTTCCAAATGTTAATTAATTTTTAAGACAATTATAAATAAATTACATAATTAAAAACTGAATTTGAATGTCCTAGTACATTAAATATAAAATACAGGGTGTTAATGAATTGCAGGGACAAACTTCTAGGGCTTAAAGTACACATGAAAACAAACATTTTTGTTAATAAATATATGGTCAAAAGTGTTGTCTTTCTGGGATAGAGCTTCTCAAAGATTCTTTAAGAAGCGCCTAAATGTAGGCAACTCAATTTACTACCTACTATTTGTTTCCATAACGACGAAAACTAATACAGGATAAATATGAGAAATATCCTGTATTAATTTAAACAAATAGTAGGTAGTAAATTGAATGCCTACAAGTAGGTGCTTCTTAAAGAATCTTTGAGAAGGTCTATCCTAGAAAGGAAACACTTTTGACCATACATTTTAAACAAAAATGTTTGTTTTCAAGTATAGTTTAAGCCCTAGAAGTTTGTTCTTGCAATTCATTAACACCCTGTATAAGAAAGTAATATCCCATCGTTTTGTATCATTTATGGTATATTCGTGATATTTTTAATTCAGATACCGCTTGGTAATATTATTATTATTAACATTAAATACAATATGTAATATACGTTAGAATGGTTAGTTACGTAGCAATTACTATTAGGTCAAAATTAAAAATAAGATTATACATGAAAATTGCACTTTAGATTAACAACGTCCGTTGCAGATGCAAACAGCGTCTCTTGGCGAACATAAATTTCACAGCAAGACAATTAACTGCACCCAGAAGTATTGTCGGAAACAATAGGGACCTGCTTAATGTGTGATTTTTCACTGCGAGGCACATTTAATACGATCTTGCTGCTTTTTAGCATCTGTTATTAAATACCCCCAACCCAGTTATATAATGCGGAGCAGGATTATGAAATTTTTAAGTTGGTGCAGTAACGTTTTAGTAGCGCCAGCTAATTTAATTCGTTCCAATGGGGAAAAGCTTCAAAATCCTACTATAATAAACGCGGCTTATGTTTCCTACTACTTTGGTGTATGTGTCCAACAGTTAGGTTGTGTTACTTGTATTTGGTGTAGACCACGTATTAGTCACAAGTGTTGCTTGTTTACAAAATTAAATAACAGATACTCACCGTGTTCTTTGAATTTAATCAAATACTTTTAATAAGTGTACGTAATTCTGAGATACATCTGCAGACTATATACAAATTTTAGTAGTGTATTCTTCTATTGAATTCTAAAATCCTACTTCCGTACATTTGTGGCTTCCTAATTATGTTTTTGGACGAGTAAGTTTTGTGTAAAACTGGAATGAACAGTTTTAATCAAAACTTTCTGAAACTTTTCTATAGCTTACATAAACTGCAGCGGAAGTAGTTTATTTGGTGTTTTAAACTTCTGATATTAAATTTGAATACACGTAATAAGTACCGGTATTTAAGATTGATATTTTCAATTTAAGTATATTATGTATACAGCTTGTCCCATCGGTGCGTAGCTCCTCACTCAGGCAACTTATTAAGATTCTGCTTTCGTTAGACAAGAACTACATCCTTGTGCATATTTTAATATTATTTTTGTTTATATAAGATGTTCCCATACAGAATGTCGCACTAAATGTATGATTTTAAATGGATTTTTAACTGTTTTTTCCGCTAGAGGGAGCAAATTGCCCAATAGTGGTCAAATTCAAATGTTTGTAGTGGCCAACCTACTTAAGATATTGATATCGGGTTTCCACAAAAAAAAAGAATTCTTTAATTGTGTCGATTCCACTTATGTGTGGAAAAATTGCTGTTTGTTTTGTTACATACAGGGTGTTTAACTTGTGCAAAACTTAAAATAAAAATTCTTTTAAATACAACCCCTGTATATGTTGGTCTTGGTGGATGAAGATCATTATTTTTTTTATGATACTGTAAAGGAGATGAGAAACAAGTTACATAGCTTTAAAGTTTTATTTTTTATTGAACTGCTTTTAATATCTAAACATTAATATAGCATTTTTGTTCTATTTATGGCAAACATCGCATTTGTTTAAATAAACCAAAAAATAAGAGTTAAGACAGACACATATATTCTAAGAGGCATATTTTCTAGTTAGATAATCAAAAATTATCCTTAGAAAGTCTTTGCTATCTCTACCGAGAATGGCACTGCATAGTCGCAGAGGATTATTGGCCTGTTTCAACGGAGGATTTTGAAACACGTCGATTTAGATATTTAGGACATGATGGCGCCTCTGTCCATTTCTACCAAAACCTAAAGCAATATTTAAATTACTGATTAAGAAACCGATGGATTGGCTTGCAAGACCGCTAGCTCTAAAACCACTAGAAGTTTTCCTGTGGGGACACACAATGCAGGAAGTGTTATCAAGTAGTCATAGCAACTGCAGGCGAAGTAAAAAATCGCATCAGAACACTTGTTAGAAATACTAACAGCCAGATAGTACACAATATTGAGGAAGCCCCTACAAGACGTCTTCATGTTTGTCTTGAAAATTGTAGGAATGTATTTGAACATTTAATGATAGAACTCCAAGACTTTGTCCTGCCGGAAGGAGCTTCCATTAGACACGCCACTCGGTCCTGCTGGAAGCTTTACGATTTGCACTTCATCCTATCCTTCTGGCAGTAATTTATTTCTTCCGATAGTACATGTATAATTTCCATAGGCGTAGAATTAGGAGGGCAGCCTTTTAAGTTTTTACAAACGGCCACTAGATGGCGCTATTGATATGTGTCATTACTATTTTTGTACATATTGACATTTGTTATTATGAAAACAGTGACAGCTTAGAAATTGACCAAGTAGTTCGTTTACAGTGAGCGTTTAAAAAAAGAAATTTTATGAAAAAATGGAAATTTCACATGAAGGTTTTCGTTGGATGATTTATTACGATATTAGTAGAGGCCTAAATCTACAGCAGTGCATAGAATCGCTTCATTCAACTTTTGGTACTGAAACATCATCAGAAAAGGCTATTTAAAAATGGTTTCCAAAATTTCGTCGTGGTCGTGCGCCCGTCAACGATGAATTTCCTGAAGGTCGACCAAAACAGGTTGTTATTCCAAAAAAAACATCGATGCTGTGCGCAACATGATTGGAGAAGATCGGCTTGTGACTTACAGTGAGATAGAGGCATCCTTAGGCATATGGAGGACTGCCGTACATTCGTTTGTATGAACATTTAGCTGTGAAAAAGATCTGTTCCCTATGGATTCCGTATAATTCGACCGAATCTCAAAAAAAAAGCTCGTGTTAATTGGTATAAGGAAGTGCTCAAAAAATTCGACCGAGAAACTGCAAAATCCGTATACAACATCGTAACAGATGACAAAACTTGAGTATATTCGTACGAACCGAAAACTAAGCAACAATCCACGATTTGGGTGTTCCAAGATGAACCAAATCCCACAAAAGTTGTTGGTCCACAAAGCAGTTCCAAAAATTGATCGCCTGTTTCTTCGCTGGTAGATACTGGACATGTCGCAACAATTCCTTTAGAGGATCGAAGAACAGTTAACGCTTAATG
This sequence comes from Limonius californicus, assembly GCA_014611495.1. Classification (NCBI taxonomy): domain Eukaryota; kingdom Metazoa; phylum Arthropoda; class Insecta; order Coleoptera; family Elateridae; genus Limonius; species Limonius californicus. Next base: position 14,935 of record JABXWE010001174.1, read on the forward strand.
GCATACGATTTGTTTGCCAGAAGTCATTTACGAAATCGGGAAAAACAACCGAAAACGTCACATCATTCTTCATCATGACAATACCAGCTCTCACACTGCACGTCAAAAAATTGATTATTTGAAGGAGAAAAACATCGAATTAATGTCTCATTGCCCGTATTCACCTGATTTATCGCCTAACGACTTCTTTGTGTTCCCGAATGTTAAACAAAAAATGCGTGAACAGCGATTTTCATCACCCCAAGAAGCTGTTGAAGTCTTCGAAAACCACGTTTTTGAGATACCAACTTCAGAGTGGAAAAGATGTTTCGAGAATTGGTTGGAACGCATGCAAAAGTGTATAAATCTTAAAGGCGAATATTTTGAAAAGCAATAATTTACAAAAAGGTTCTTTTTCCTAGTTTTTGTAAAAACTTAAAAGGCTGCCCTCCTATATAGGGTTATTCAATGATAATTAACCACCCTCCGTATCTTTGAAAATCGTTTTTTCCTTGAAAATCGCTGAGACATATCAAGAAAGACCGCAAGGGACATCTTTCTACGTAAAATCCGGACATGTGTCATCCAGTGTTGGGTAAGATCCTCTAATTAGGGATCTAGATACAGATCCAGATACATTTAAAAAATATGATCTAGATCCAGATCGGAGATCCAAACCTAAAAATGGATCTAGATCAAGATCCAAAATCCTTAACAAAGTATCTAGATCCTTTATAGATCCTTTCGCATTTCGAACGTGTCAGGGGTGTTCTTTTAATTTTTAGAGATTCCAGAGATATAGAGAGTGCCACTGGACTTGGACAGTAACATAAGAAAATAAATATATAGTTAACGGGAACAAAACTTTATTACAAACTTATACTACTTACAAGTTACAATACAATAATAATACGCTACACTACACCAAAATTTACTTTATTACCTATAAAGTTACATAATTCTAATTATCGAATTTTATTTTATATTCTTTTAAAATTAACAACGTTTCGAAAATTTCGACATTTAACCTATTTCTACGAGGGGTTACAATTTGTCCACCCATACTAAATATTCTTTCGACGGGGGCAGAAGAAGGCAGTGTACAATTACATTTAAGGAAAATTTCTTTTATTATCGGATAGTTATTTAATTGAATGTAACTGTTATCGGGATCCTCAAAATAGTTTGTACACTGCAATGTAGATGTTTGTACCTGCGTATTATTTATTTTAAAACAATCAAAAAATTCCTCATAATAGGAATTTTCTTTTTCGGAATTTACGTGACTTTCTGTTGTTTCATTATAATCTTCTTGAGATCCTTCTAACTGTAACTCTTCTAGTTTGCGTTTCAATACACTTCTACGGAATTCAGAATCATCTTTAAACGAAGTAATTTCTAACCTCCTTAATTTAAATTTTGGATTAGAAATTGTAGCCAACAAGTATGGTCGACTGCCGGAGCTTTCTATATCCATTATATTTGCAAAACGTTTTTGAAGTCCATTTCGCAAACATCCTCTTAATCTTGAAGAGTATTGCAATTCCAGCATAGCTTCCAATGATTTTTTAATTTTAAAAAGTGTTGGTAAAACAGTTCCTAAGTGACAGGTTTTTCCATTTTGTAAAATGTCTGTTGCAACTGCTATAGGTTTTGTAACAAAAATATGTTCTTTCAAAAAAAGAATATCGGATGGCTGAAATCCTTCTAATTTTAATACTTTACAAATTTCGTTTAATTTTGATTCAATGCTAATTAGCTTCATGCATGCATCATGCATGGAATTCCACCGAGTTGGACAAGGAACTTTCAATTTAATACCGCATATATTTTCCAATTCGTCTGATGCTTTAGTTGACCTACTTAATAAATTCCATAAAGAAAAAACTTTTTGAAAAACCGAATCGTGTATTTTTTTATATATTGCGTTTTCTGTGCCTTTAACTGCATCTACAGTAATAATAAGGCTTAGGGTATGTGAACAACATTTAAAATGTTGAGGTAAAAGCACGTAGGTACTGTCATCATCAAAATCTACTAAAGATTCTACATCTACATCATTTTGATTTTGCAGTTCTGTTAATTCGTTATCATTATATTTGTCTCTAGACAGAGAAGATGTAAATATATTAAAAGCTTTGCTGAAATTGCCTGCGTTATCCGCTACAGTTCCTGAAAGCACTTTCGTCGCTCATTATCACTCTAACCTAACACTACCAAATGGTTCACCCCCAATGACAGCAGTGACGCAAATAGCGAAAAATGTCTGTTCTTGCTTTACCTAGTCTGCCTAATAAGTAATAAAATAGCTAAAGTATTTTTGCTACCTCGCAACAGGTACATTTGAGGGACAGGAAATTCCAGGCGTCTGTCTGCATCTGCACAATTGCTCAAATATAGGTAGGCTTAGTGCATAATGGGTAGGTAATACCAGTAAAACCCAACTGCAATCTTCCTGGAAGCACGTACATAATTCATTTTGCTAAAGAAGAATAGAAGACATTTCCTAAAATACATAAACATACTTTAAATATGAATCATTACTCAATGCGTTTTTAAAGTTCACAAAAGAAAAATCAAGAAATAAATTGTAGCGGATCTTTGGATCCAAAGATGAAAGATCCAGCAAATTATGATCTAGATACAGATACAAGATCCTTGTGTAAAAAGAATCTAGATCCAGATACTAGATCCGGGATCTAGATCCACTGGATCTAGATACTACCCAACACTGCTGGCCTGGTGTTTTGTGGTTTCGACGGTAAATAAATGTGAGTAGGTACTGCTGATGTAACTGACAACTGGTATAACCTATTATTCAACTGTATTGATCATGTTAACGTAATAAAATACTACAGAAGCGAATGATCGACATCATCTTCTTGCTGCTAATCCACCTAGACGCAACGGCAGAAGGATCAAAAGTAGTGGATGTTACACAACTGTTGATACGCTGGTGTGTCTAAGTTACACTTAGAACAACGGGGTTGGGCGATTGTTGACTTTAACGCGGATCTGGAACTGGTTTTGCTTTGGCTGGATTTTTCTCTAAATTGACTGGCTTCAGGCAAATTCTTAGGCTGGCTTCTCAGGTTTGAGTCGAACTCTAAATCCTATCTCTAAAGCATATGTGCTTATGGCAGCCCCTGTAGAAGATATTTAACAGCGGCTGGATTAAATCACAATAAACCATGAATACTTTTATCCTGTCAGAAAGTTGATGCGCTTAGAGTTGTTTTTGTAGCTGAGTTACTGAACATTTACACAAGTCATGTGTATGATGTCATATGCACCCATATATAGTGTCAGTCGTTTAAAGGTTGTTGCCAGTAGATTATTAGCGGAAAGCTTCAACAATATTCTACACGGTTTATTCAAAACATCAATACTATTAACGATTTAGATGTGATATTTTTCAGCAAAACAGCATGGTTTCTACGTAAACTCTCAAAACTATCGTACTTTGGCAACAGAATAGCCTTATACATATCAGGGAAACTTATTATTTCCTCCTAGAAAAGAAATTTGAATTGCGATATTGCAAGAAAGAATAATTAGGCCTGTTTTTTGAAAACATCAAATCCAATAATTACTAGCAACTAGTTTGAAGACCGTAATACGAACTGTAATAATAAAATCTTTTTTGATTAATAATTGTCGTATGAAGATTTCTATTACATCAGCTAAATGAATAAACCGCACGCTTTACTAGGTACAACAAAAAAAAAACTACTCATTTTGAAACACAGAAGCAGGAGAATTTAATTTCTTATCTGGAGGCGAAAAAATATTGAATTTAGCAAAGATCTCTTTTAAGAGCAAATCAAACGCAAACTACAGTGCCAATGATTTCCGTTAAGTTTTGCTTTGCCCTTTAGTTTAGATCAGAAACGCTTTAATATGTAATACAATAATACAAGACAATTGTTATTGTATTAATTCGCATTAATTCAAATTATAATAATATCCAATTCAATTATTAAAATTGTCTCTCAACTATAATGATCTTTTTAACAACACGACGATGTATCAGCTAATTTTACTTTTACCGTGTAATTTTCATTTCTGCAGTCACTTTTTTAATTATGTAAACTAAATTCTATTATTGGAACTTAAATTAAACTGTTTACTAATTGTATTATGTTTGACTTTCCACCAATCTGAAGAATCTTTTTATTTCCGCATTTACGTGATTCTTATCGGAAATTTTTAGGTGTTTCTGATTTATTTCGGCACCCTAAAAACGAATTTAAAAAGAGTTTGTGCCTATCACCCATGAATTTTTAGTATCAAGCATTTATATTTTGCAAGTATGCAACATATGCGTATTGCGCCACTTTGTGTATTGTATCAGCAGTGATGAATATACCGTGTTAAGACAACTTCATTCCTACCTATTACATGCAAGAAGTACGCACCAAATCAGATATTGTGCATTAGTAGGCATTTACCGGCGTGTGAAGTTACTGCATTTCCTATGCCGTGCCGCGAAACGTCGTTAGTAACGTGTTTGTGTTCCACATACTTCATTTATGTTTATTACTGTACTGTGATTGACTGTGCGTTAACAAGTAATTACAATGCCTAGGCAGCGTGTAAATAATGTCAACAGTTTTTGTTATGTGTGTGGGGAACTAACTTTTATATCGCAAAAACGTAGTTTCACCCCACTTGTACGAAGAGCTTATGAACTTTATTTCGAAGTTAAAGTAGAAGATCAAGATAAGTCATGGGCTCCTCACATATGTTGTAAGACTTGTGTAACATTGTTAACAGGTTGGTTGAAAGGTACAAAACGTAAAATGCGCTTTGCAGTACCAATGGTGTGGAGAGAATAGAAAGACCATGCCACAGATTGTTACTTTTGCCTCACTAACATACAGGGCATCGGACCGAAGTTCAACCATATTGTGCAGTATCCCAATTTACCATCAGCTTTTAAAGGATGGATGGTAGTCAGAAATTTACTAACAAAGAAAAGAAACGGATTGTCAATAGTAGAACGCGGCGATTTAAGATTGCTGATGACAAATATGGCATCAAACATCGAAAAATTGGTGTCGTTACACCAAGCTCAGCCCTTTCACTAATGATATTATATTAATTGTTTTAATAATATATATCTGTTAATCAAACTTTGAGCAATACACCAATATTGTTAATATCTTTTAACAAAGCAATTTTAAAAATCTGTCCTTGTTTTTCAATATACAGGGTGAATAAAAAGTAAGGTACATCGATGCTACTGCCTTAAATAATAACTTTACGAAAAATAGTTTCTAACAAAAGTTTCCTATCAAGTTATTTGCCACAAGTTGCCGTTGTTAATTTTTTTTCAATTGTCATATGTTTTAGCTATTACGTCATCGACATTTTTTTTAAATAGCAGTCTATACTTTTTATGGCATGGCCAGTTAGTGCTTTTTATTCTCTGTACAACCACGTAAAAATATCATACATTTGCATAATAAAAATTTCTAGAACAATCACGATAAACCTGTATCTTTGTCACTGGCAACATTTTTCATCAGGTACACTTATTGCAAGATAAACAAAAGACAATAGTAGGCAATTGTTGGAAAATGTTTAAAATTGAACAAATGCAAATCTGTAATGTCAATTCGGTGACAATTAGCATTAATAAATGATTAATCAAGGTACGTTTAACAGAAACTGAACGTATCGAAATTTTGATGATGATCGGGTACGGTGATAAAAAGAGAACTGACGGCGATGTGTGTGCTTTATTTAATACTGTACATCCAAATTGTGAACCTGTTACGCGGTCCACTGTAACTAAATTAATAGAAAATTTAGAGAAACGGGCCACGTCAAAGATTTGGATAAAATTGGCTGCCCAAAAATAGCAACAGACGATAAAATGTTGGAAATTATGCTTACAGTTTCTGTTAAACGTACCGTGATTAGAAATTCGTCTTTAACACAGGACACAGACTAAATTTTAATCACTTATTATTGCTAATTGTCACCGAATTGACATTACAGATTTGCATTTGTTCAATTTTAACATTTTCCAACTATTGCCTACTATTGTTTTTTTGTTTATATTGCAATAAATGTACCCGATGAGAAATGTTGCAAAAATAAATGTTTATCGTGATTGTTCTTGAAAGTTTTCTTATGCAAATGTATGATATTTTTACATGGCTATATAGATAATAAAAAGTACTAACTGGCCATGCCATAAAAAGAATAGGGTGACGTTTAAAAAAATGTCAATGACGTCATAGCTAAAACATATGACAATCGAAAAAAAAATAAAAACCGCCAAATTGTGGCAAATAACTTGATAGGAAACTTTTATTAGAAACTTTTTTTCGTAAAGTTATTATTTAAGGCTGTAACATCGATGTTCCTTACTTTTTATTTACCTTGTATAATATAGTATACTTCACCTAAGAGGGGCGCCATCGAATCACGGTTTGAAAAAGTGGGCCATGACCCAAAAAAGTTGGAAAACTATGGGTTACATTATTGATTACAAGAACGGGAGTCGGAGTGTTTTTGTTTTTTCTGAAAAAGGGGCGGTGTGTAACTTTTTTTTTTCGAAAATGAGGCGTCAAACCAAAAAAGGTTGGGAACCTATGGTCTAGATCAACCCCCATTTAGGAGTAACGCGCTAGCAGTATCTAAACTTCCTGTCATTTTTGCCAAACAGAAAGGTGCTTTCCCATTTTACTTTTTTACTCAATATATACATCTTTTGTTAGCAGCTCAGTTGCTGCATGAGCAATGTTCTATTTCGCTGCGTGTCATAAACCACTAAGATCTTTTTACTAAATGTATCCCTCTCTAATAACAATTTTACGACCGCAGCGCACTGTGCAGTGCAACGATGTCAGTCCATGCAGTAAGCCGTTAGTTTCAGCCCCTTCTGTAAGTAGTGTACGTTTTCTTCAGTACCAGATTTACTTGCAATGTGTAAATAATCATTCATCACTGAATGGTGATTGGCTATTTTTGTGCTTAAATTGGAATAATTCCGGTGCAGTTGTTACACCAAGTTCACTAACTTAATTGTTTATTTTAGTTTGATCTTCTAAATATATAAAACCACCATCGAAATAGCTGTTATAGTTTTGCTTTTGTTGCATATAACTATGTCTTTTGATACGTAATATCGTAAAGCTTCTTTAAATAAATGTCTATAATTACCTTTTGCGCATATTGAGAAAATACCGTTTGTAGCACGCGTAAATTTGTGTATCAAATCTTTGCTGTTTCTTAAATTAACATCTGGAATTTTATGAATTAAATTTGTAATTATTGTAGGATTTTGGCTATATCTGATTGCTATGGGACGTAAAATAGTTCGTCCGCCTTGGTCGACATCAGTGGTACGATCTGGTTCGTCTTGTAACATTCTCTAAATTTCCTCTACGTTTCCGTTCAAAATGGCTAAATTTGAAGGAAATTTCTTGGCAAGTTAAAGTTAAGACTAAACATGTCAAACACCAATCCTTCATGTTGTAAATGTATTAGATCTGCTAGAAAATTTTGTATTTGATAAAAATTCAGCGCACGTTCGGAGTGGAAAATTAATATCGTATAATAATGTATCTCGCTTTGTTTTTGCTCTACTGCCACATTCTCGCTGTAAAAACCGCATTTTATACTCTTTACCATTGTAATATATATTCAACTGCTCATTTGGATTAAAATGTTGCGAGCCATATTCAAAATATAAGCGTTTTATATAAAAGAATTGTTGATGGTTTTCAATATACCTTCGCGACGTCTTTGCATCTTTTCCGAATTTTTCACAAAGTATCCTAATTATCTTGTTAACAAAGTTTTCATATAAATCCACTCCAAATTAAATGTCTTACTCAAAATAATGTCCCCAGTTTGAAGCTCCTGCACTTAGGCAACCAGGGCCCATTGTGCTCCCTAGGCGTTACAAAAGACTTCATTCCATGAACAGGTCTGTCGCTTCGGCGAAGGACAGAATACTGTTCAAAGGCGTCTTGAATGTCTCTTGTATCAAGAAAGTGGGAGCCAAGGTGTTTGTGCCTTGCATTTGCAGAGGACATGTTCAGAGGATTTCTCTTGCTCTTGACATTTCCTACACTGGTTGTTTAACACAATGCCTATTAGTGGAGATGACTGTTCAGGTGTCCGTGGCCTGTAAGGAGGCCCGTTATTATCCTGATTTGTCTTCTGCCTAGATTCAGAATATAGTCTACCGATTTAGGCCTAGGGCTCTTGATGAAGGCTTTAGCCTGTCTAGGTGTGAGCCTGGAGGTCCAAGAGTGCTGAAATTGTGCGTTTGCGTGATTCCAGATCTCGTGCCTCACGTGCTTGGGGGCTATTCCAAAAACTGGCTCTGAACCTACTAAAGGTTTAGAGGCCCCAGCCACAGCTAGGGCATCAGCTTCCTCATTGCTACTTATTCCCCTATGACCCGGAACTTATAGGATTTTCACGTAATTCTCAGCTGAGAGTTTGACGAGTGTAGCTCGACATTCTTCACCTAGACCCTATCTTGGGAGATGTTAGGGCCTTAATGGCTGCTTGACTGTCTGAGCAAATATAGATGTTTTTACCTCTATAGCTTCTATTGAGGTTTTTATTTGCACAGGCAGTAAATGCGAAGATTTCTGCCTGGAAGATCGTAAGATATTTTCCAAGGACAAATTTGAGTTTGACCCTGGCTTTGTCCCCATATACACTGGCGCCGGTACCTTTCCTATTCCGTGACCCGTCTGTATACCAAACTAGGCCACCGGGTTTAAGAAAGCGCCGATCGTCCGAGAACCATTCTTCCCGGAGAGGGATGTGAACCTTATCGGGTATGCTAAAGTAGAAGTAGGAGGTCATGCCATCACTTCCCATTGAAGAAACGGGAGTGGTCTCCTTTAATTTGGAGGCAACTCTGGCATGTCCTACGTTTTCCTGAGTCGGTTTCCATTGCCCCGTACACATCAGCCTATGCGTTGCCGCTCGAGCCTCGGCCTCAATCATAAGGTGAAGGGGCGCGAGTCCCCGCTGCACTTCCATGGCCGCTGTCGGGGTTGTTCGCATTGCGCCCGTAATGCCCAGACAAGCTAATCTTTGCATAGGGGCGAGTGTCGTCCTTGTAGTGGCCAGTTCTGATCGTGGCCACCAGACAAGGTCGACGTATGTTAACAGCGGGCGTACTACAGCCGTGTAAAACCAGAATATGATTTTAGGCTTCAGCCCCCAGGTTTTGCCTAACGCGCGCCTGCATGTCCAGTAGGATGCGCAGGCCCTTTGTTCTTGTCTTTTCACATGACTTTTCCAGGTTAGTCGAGCATCAAGGACAACGCCTAGATATTTGACCTCACCTGTCAAGTCAAGTGACGTGTTGAAGATGGCGGATTCTCTATACCCTGTCATTTTACGTTTTCGTGTGAACAGGACCAGCGCGGTCTTTGATGGATTGACCGATAATTGATTCCTGTTACACCAGTCTTGCACAATATTTAGGTAACTTTGAGTAGCCCTGCTTATTGTGCCGAGAAATTTACCGGCTATAAGGATAACCAGGTCATCCGCATAGCCCTGAGTGTAAAACCCTTGCTCGTAGAGCCGCCGGAGGAGTCCATCAACCACGAGGCACCACAGGAGCGGCGAGAGAACGACTACCTGGGGGCACCCGCGGCCGGCGGATACTCCCACGTAGTCCCCCCTCTGCGTGGCTTTTATGTTTCTGTGTTTGAGCAAGAAATCTATCCTCCTAGTTATGGTGGGTTCGATTCCACGCTCTAAGGCAGCGTTATGAATGGATTCAGAGGTCGTTCCGTCAAATGCTTCTTCGATGTCCAGGAATGTACCAAGAGCGTACTCTCCATGAGTTAGAACCTTTTCGACCTTATGGACGATTTGAAGAAGGGCCGTCTCGGTGGATTTGCCTCGTTGGTAAGCATGTTGTTTTGGATGTAATGGGTATTGCACCAGACATCCGTCTCGAATGCGTCGGTCTACCAGTCTTTCCTGCACTTTCAGTAGAAAGGAGGTACGGCTGATCAGTCGAAATGCCTTTGCCTGGAGGTAAGAGTCGTTATCCGGTTTAGGTAAGAATATAACTTTGGCCGCTCGCCATGGAATAGGGACATATTCCATGGCAATGCAGCCTCGTAATATATAGTACAGAGGCCTAACTAGCATTTCCAGTCCCCCCCGAAGGAGGGCCGGGAAGATATCATCAGGGCCTGCAGCTTTGAAAGGGGCATATGTTGGAATCGCCCATTTGTGCGTTCAAACTTTTCGACTTTGGAGGCTACTTTCCAATCATTAGTTGTAGGTCTAATTTGGGGAGCCTCCATAGATGGTGTATTGTAAGGGCCCAGCTTCCTGAAGGCAGGAAAGTGGGTCTTCATCAAACCATCGCCCGAAAATCAATTAGTAATCATCAACGAAATACACGCCCAACAAATACAACAATGCTAGAAAACAATGCCACAACCTTCCCAGTACTCCATAAACAAAAAAAAACAATGGTCAGACAACATTACCCACACATAAGCTGAATATACTCAAAATGAAGGCTCGACTAATCTTATAATCACAATAATTAAAGCTATAATTGATAGGAGTATATATTATCACTCTACATCTAGGAAAATTAAACTGATATTAATATCGCTACTACCCACACTCTTCAATATCAAATAACAGTTTCCCCATAAATAATTTAATAGACGACAACTGGAATGCAGGCGGACTCAGAAGCAAACGATCTAGTTTTATAAACTTCTTGGTCAATCATAACATTGATGTAGCGTGTATTACAGAAACATAATTTTTAAATACCGAGAGATTCAAATTTCTGGGCCATAATGCTTTTAGAAATGACAGACCTGCACCAATAGCTTTTGAAGGCGTTGTAATTATTTCCAAGAGATGTTTATCAGAATGTCCGTTACCAATGCGCAAATTAATGAGCATGGAAGAAATCGAAGTTAAACTAAAAATACACAATAGCAGTCCCATAATAATTGCTAGCGTATATAAACAACCAAATAAAAGACTCCCAGAAGCTGACTTCCAATATTTATTTCAAAACAACGAACCAACGTACGCTATAGGAGACCTAAACTGTGAACACCCCATTTCACAATTAAGATGGTTTAAGATTATACACCTATGCAAATGCAAATGCCATATTGTACAGATATCCGCTTCTGATTCTGTTACGTACTACCATTACCGCGAGGATCACCAACCAGGCATTTTGGACGTAGTGTTAGATAAGAACTGTATACACCCGATACACCAAAATGTTGTAACAGATTTAGGTTCGGACCACTTATCGGTCATTATTTCTTTCTCGGCAACATCCAACGGAATTGAAAAATTACCACAACTCGTGAATGGTATAGTTGCGTGGAAAATATTTCGAGATACACCACGCAATAAAATAAACTGTCAAACCAGTTTACAACAGAAGCAGACGTTGATTCTTCTATAAACCCGTTCCAGATTGCAATTCGGGGAAGTATAATAAAAGCAACTACAATACAGAGTCGAAAAGCGTTAAACCCCCAACACACCCCTTTGCACATGCAAACCTAATTAAACAAAAAAATCAAGTTATCAAAGCGTGGCGGAGATCTCGACACCCGAACGTTAAACCTTTACTAAACCAGTTGATACGCAGAGTTAAATTTGAGCTGGACAAACTTCGAATATACTGCTGCCAAAAATACTTAGAGTTACTCCAAAAGTCAGACCACACTCTACGGAGAGCGACTAAACGCATCTTCAAAGGACCTCCTACAATATATCCTTTGAGGCTTTTGCGAACTGTCAATATTACAATTCACTTTCGGCTTAGACCGCGTCGCCATTTGGGAACTACATCCAGCATTATCAGGTAAGAACCGACCTGTAGCTTGTCTGTCTTTACAAGTATTTGCTCTAGAAGTTTGAGTAATATTTGCTCGTAGGCCCTGCTTGCCTAAACAGGGCCGTGTGCTTAGATTATTTAAACCTTGGGGCGGACAAGGATTTGATCTTGACGTATTTTGTTTGCCAGGACAATAATACTTAATCGGCTTATGCCTGTTAGCTGTTTGTGAACCCATACAAACTAACATTTCGCAAGATTTTGCAGCTTGCAACAAACAAACAGTTAATAGGCATATGCCGATTAAGTATTATTGTCCTGGCAAACAAACAAATACATTAAGATCAAATCCTTGCCCGCCGCATGATTTAAATAATCTAAGCACACGGTCCTATTTAGGCAGGCAGGGCCTACGAACAAATATTGGTCGTACTTCTAGAGCAAATGCTTGTAAAGGCAGACAAAGTACAGTTCTGTCGTTACCTGATAATGCTGGGTGTAGTTCCCAAATGACGACGTGGTCTAAGCCGAAAGCAAATTGTAATATTGACAACCTCCTACAATTTATCCTTTAAAGCACAACGACGTAATATATTTCAGCGACGAAGTTAAATGCGAGTTATTCGTTATTCGCAGATATTCACCATCTCCGTCACCAATGACAATGCAGAAAACGTCTAATACATCCCCAACAACCTCGCACACGATATACACTCATATACCATACTTACGGGGAACGATAAACCATATTACTCCAACGAATTGACGCTTGTTATCGCAAAACTACCTTATGAAAAAGCTTCTGGCACTACCTTATAACGAGGAAAATATTGAAACAACTTTCCTAAAAAAGTGATCTCCTATTTAAGTGCAGTTTTGAATGCATGTCTTAGGAATGGATATTTTCCAAAAACATGGAGGTTGGCACACATATTATTGTTTGCTAAACCAGGCAAAAATAATCAGCACTCCACTAACTACAGACCAATCAGTCTACTACCCATATTGTCCAAAATCTTTGAGGAAGCCATATTGATCAGACTACGCTCTGAATTGCAAAATGTAAATGCAATTCCCAGCTTCCACTTTGGATAAAGTCCAACCACTTTACAACTCATCAACTTCTAAGGATCACTGAAGTCATCGAGAAAGGTTTCGAGCATAAGCAGCATACTATTATTGTCTTTTTCGACATCTCCAAGGCTGTTGAAATAGTCTGGACGGATGACTTAATCCACAAGCTGATAAATCTTGACTTATCGAATTGCCTCCTATTATCCCATCAATAGCAACCCCTCGGATCAAAGGGTCTAATACCTAGGGATACCTTGATAAACGTTTGACTTGGAGAATCCATGTGAACAAAAGATTAAACGAATACCACATAATTTTATAGGTTGGTTCATAACTATTCTTCTCTCTTCATCATCTAAGTCATTTAAAGTAAAAAATAGCTTGCAGTACTTGCAATTTTGCGTTCTTACCTCAAATCTTTGTCTTTTATTATGAAAATTGAAAAATATAATCATAAGTCTTTAGAATTGTTATGATATTTTCACATTCCTGCAGCTTTTGTACCTCCAGCAGCAACCATTTTTGGTAATCCATAGGTTTTTATAGAGATTTAGTAGAGTTATGCTATCATGATTGATATTCATGCAGATTCATGTCTAAATCTTCATCATTTTGTTGAATTAAATGTAAAGTTTTCTTACTCAACTTCTCCTTCCACTTGTTAAATTCGCCCTCAACGTAGTGGAGTATAAACTGTTCAGCTAGATTATTAATAAACGTATGAAAAACAAAATATTTTGGTCGTACCTATCGAGAAATCTTACGAACTCGTTCGGATTCGTAAGTAAATGCTGCAAGCAATGTAACCACGTACATAATATAAATCGGCTTTGTTTACTTGCGACTAATTCATATCTGTTCGTAAGAATTCGTGCGAATAATTTATCGTACGAATTTTTATCAATTGTAAGCGCCTCCTAACATACTATATCAAATGATCAAATATAATTTGTTAAAAAATTGTAGCTGGAGTATCAATCCATAGAACTTTGATAAATGGCACCTGAGAAATGATACGTATTAAAAACAATATTTAAAAAAATACATAAATCTGAGTGCTGATAATGTTTCACTTTGTGGCTTGGAAATACTTGGTAAGCTTAGAGTTCCACGTATAATTAACGACAGCTCCAGCAGAATGTGCTTTTTTAGATCGTCTACATTCGTAGATTTACCTTCCTAAAGTTCTTTAGGTATTCTAATAAATAAATCTACCTGAATTAGATCCGGCTATTGAGCTGGCCATTCCATAGGACCTCGTCTCCTAATGTATTTTCCAGACAGTAAATGCGTAATTTTAAAACTATGTGATGATGTTTTGCAAATCTAAACTCTATTTCCTAAGAAATAATAACAGTAGAGAACGTACCAGAGGGTCTTGGAGAAATTCTAGATATCTTTTTTAAATGTAACGTCCCAGATTAGGGATCAACGTTGCGTAGTTATTTTTCCAGTTAATGTCGGTACTAACAAATTTCTTTTCAGAATTCAGTAGAAGAAGTTCGGCGAGCATTTCGACGGCAGTTTGGTAACAATAATAGGGGTACTGCGCCTATGTGCAAAACAATTATGGTGTGGGCTCGTCACTGGCGTGAAAATGGTTCTGTGCAGAGTATTAAAAAACCTGGACGTAGAAGAGCGGTTCGTACGCCTGCAAATATTGACCGAGTGAGAGCTGCTTATAATTGCCACAATGCCATATAATTTCTCGATTTGCAAATTTGCCTTGGCCCCCCAGGTCCCCCGATCTCACGGCACCCGATTTTTTTCTGTGGGGGTATTTGATAGAAAAAGATTTTGCAAGTCGCCCTGTGATAATTGAAGAGCTAAAAGACCGCATTCGAGAAGAAATCACACCAATAGATGGAGATCTGCTTGGCTGGGTGATGTACCAGTTTGTATTTAAAATTGAAAGTTGTATTCAAGTTGACGGAGGGCATTTAGAAGACATGATTTTTAAAAGTTAAAGTTAGAAAAAAAGTAAGTTAAAAAACTTAGAATGATTTTATCGGAATAATAAAGTGGGCAGTTTCATTTGGGGAACCCTGCATAATATATATATTGTATATTTATAAACATGTATTTTCTAAAAATTTGTAGATGGAAATATAATGCCATTTTATTCTATTAATTATCCTAACATGTTCTTATAGAATTTTCTAATGCGTTAAAATACGGGTTGAACACCGGCATCTCGTAGGCTGAATATAAAATCTTAATGGTTGACAACTGAAAAGTAGTATTATCTGAATATTTTGTTTTTTCATCCGAATATACTAGTGAAGTGTAAGGTATTTAAATTAAAAAAATAATGTACTGCTAAATAATATGTCATTGCCAATTACATTATAGATAAATATAAATTGCAACAAAACATATTAATTTGCAATCGGCTTAAATGGCTCACCACTGGCACAGTTACCCTATCTTGTATTTATTAAAATACTACGATATGGGATCCCAGACACGAAGCACGCAAACATAAAAGTGTTATAAATAAGTTGTTGTACGAAATCAGTAATATCTTGGGGAGTAATGGTAACTGTGTTACGGGCCAAACGAGCTTTTTCGTCTACCCGCAACAGGAAAGGTAGAAAAGGTCAAAATTAACGAGTGCCACCTTTCAAATCCCAGCAGATTACCAGTTCTAGTGGAAGGTCGAGAAGCCAGCAGCTTACGGGAATCAGACTCACATTTGTTGTGCCTCTTCCTATATGTAAGCTTCCAAAATTCATGCACACAAAGATAAAAAAATACACATAAATAAAAGATATGGTAAATTTCAGGACAAATATAATTCTACTTCTTTTAAATTACTGACACATGACACAAAAAATATAACCATTACATTGAAAATGATATTATTTATGGGTAATTAATACAAGGGTAATTGAACATTCAAACCGAGGCTCGCCCTCCTTGGCTTACGGCATTTAATTTCTTAAAACAAATCTACGCAGCCAGTGGCGTCTGAGTTTACAAAAAATGCAATTTATGATTACTTTTTACAATTAACAGAATAAAGAAAATTACAATTGGCAACTGAAGTCGCTTTTTGTCGCATCAAAAAAAAACATTCAATACTTGAAATTTGAAAATGAAACTCGGAAAAGGTTTTCACAACACCAAAAACAATTTCTTCTGCCTTGGGATTGTTCGGTAGGAAGTAGAGAGATAGTCAGGCCCAATTTTGGGGTGTCCTTAAGATGCAGGAAAAATCCGCAGGCACGTCCCTGAAGACTGGATCGAATGGAATCAACGTTAAGGGCCAAGACTTCAATGCGTTTATCGCAACAGCGTCACAACCAGAGGGACAGGAAATGGGCTCGATATTAATCCCCAATGGCGATCGGCAAATTCGCAATTAATTGCCTTCCCAGGGTTAAAATTCCAGCGTGTTTCTTTAATCCGACACTTGTCGATGGTTCTGTTCACCCCACAGCGACACGAAAATTACGCGATGAACACCCATCGAAACCCAAGTTTCCCCCGCAGTACTTGATTACGGCGCTTATCGCAAGCAACCGGGCTGAAGAAGATGTTAAATTTGGCTCAAGAAAGGTCGAAACGCGAACACTCAAAAGCTGGAAGATTTAACCATATTACGAAATATTGGGCAATAATTCTAGAACAATTTAATACGTAAATTCCCAGAAAACGTCCAGGGCCAAGCGCGCAGACAAAATATTAATCGGCAATTCTGCATAATAGCAAAAAAAGATTCAGTAAAATTGTATTTGGGAAACAACAATATAGTAATCGGCTACAGAACGGCAATTAAAATATGACTTTAGTTCATATGAAATGGCAAAATCAAATGAACATAACAACTGAATAGGTACTTTATATTTTTTATCTATCTTTTTTGGTACTGAATCTACATTTGAAATAAAAATTATTTCTTTGAGTTACTTAACTGATCTAAATGTTTTATAAAAGCAGTTTTCTGGATCGCCAGACGGCTACTTGAATAAAATTTTCGACATGATAGATATGGCCTCAATGTTCTAAATCACATTCCATTGCCATGGTACTACTCCTATTGGACTAGTAAAGTCGGTAGTAAATGTTTCGCGAATGTTTTCTGTTGCTCCTGTTGTTTCCCCTTCCCAGTACGGTGGGAATATCCCTTTTAAGCACAACTTTGTCATTTTCATGTAAGTTCGTTCTGCTGTCATGAATCATAACATAACTATATTATGAAGTAAGCTTGTAGCTTTCGTTATTGTTATAGCAAAGTCAATATTTGTTTCAACGTTTTTGTTCAATATTCTCCACTTAGATTCAAGAATGACAAAAGAACATTCTACTAACCTCCTTGCGCTTTAAAGGGTATAATTAAAAAATCTGTTACTATAGCGCAGTTGATTTCGGGGGTAATGACCTAACAAGTAAGTAGGTAAGGGATGCGCTTTATAATTGTAGAGATAATGAAAGTAATTTGCCAACAGGCTCGTCTACGAATTATGAGTCTATCGTCCAAGATGCTAATGATCCGGACACCATTTCTGAGATTCAACATGGTAATGAAACAGGTTGGTACGAAGATGGAAACGATGACGAATTACAGTTCCAAGGATCAACACAAAACGGTGATAAGAATGCAGATAATGAGACACTAAGTCTTCCAGACAAAAATTTAAAAACCAAAGCAGCGCTTTCTAGAGGATAGCCTTTTAAGTTTTTACAAACGTCCACTAGTTGGCGCTACTGAGATGTGTCATTAATATTTTCGTAAAATTTGACAATTGTTATTGTGAAAACACTGGCAGCTTAGAAATTGGTCGAGTAGTTTGTTTACAGTGAGCGTTTAAAAAAAGCAATTTTGTGAAAAAATCGAAATTTCACGTGAAGGTTTTCGTTGGATGATTTTTTACGATTTTAGTAAAGGCCGAACTCAACAAAAATGCATAGAATCGCTTCAATCAACTTTTGTTAATAAAGCACAATCGGAAAAGACTGTTTACAATTGGTTTGCAGAATTTCGTAGCTGATCATGCGTCCGTCAGCCATGAATTTCGTGAAGGTCGACCAAAATCGGTTGTTATTCCAAAAAACATCGATGCTGTGCGCAACATGATTGAAGAAGAACGACAGGTTACTTACAGTGAGATAGAGGCATCTTTAGGCGTATCGAAGACTGCAGTACATTCGATTTTGCATAAACATTTAGCTGTGTAAAAGATCTGTTCCCGATGGATTCCGCATAATTTGACCGAAGCTCAAAAAAAGGCTCGTTTTAATTGGTATAAGGACATGCTCAAAAAATCCGACCGAGGAACTGCAAAATCCATATACAACATCGTAACAGGTTATGAAATTTGGATATATTAATATGAATCGGAAACTAAATAACAATCCACTGTTTGGGTATTCCAAGATGAACCGAATCCCACAAAAGTTGATCGTTCACGAAGCCCTTCCGAGAAAATGATCGGTTGTTTTTTCGGTTGTACTGGACCATTCCTTTAGAGGGTCGAAGAACAGTTACACTGAATGGTATACAACAATTTGTTTGCCAGAAGTCTTCGACGAAATCAGGAAAAACAACCGAAAACGTCGCAACATTTTGAATCGTGACAAAGCCAGCTCTCATACAGAACGTCAAACAATTGATGATTTGAAGGAGAAAAACATCGAATTAATGTCATTGCCCGTATTCACCTCATTTATGGCCTAACGACTTCTTTGTGTTTCCGAATGTCATACAAAAAATGTGTAGATAGCGATTTTCATCACCCCAAGAGGCTGTTGAAGCCTTCAAAAACCATGTTTTTGAGATACCAACTTCAGAGTGGACAAAATATTTCGAAAATTTGTTTGAACGCGTGCAAAAGTGTATAAATCTTAAAGGGAGATATTTTGAAAAGCAAAAAACAGTTTGCTCTAAAAAAAATTTTTCTTTCCTAGATTGTGTAAAAACTTAAAAAGCTGCCCTCATACTACAGGAGTTGCTAACAAACCGTCAATATCAGTTGCGGAACCAACAGAAAACGCCGTTGAAAAGAAACGAAAGAAGACAATTGATAATTACGGCCAAAAAATGTTGGAAATGGAAAGTAAAAAACTGAAACTGTTTGAAGAAGAGGAAGTATATGATGAAGACTTAATTTAAGAGTGCCAGATTCAAAGTTACTGTAAGGAACAAATAAAATGCTTCTCAAAATTGATATCAAGAACTGTTATACCAGGAAAGTCTAGGTCAGGTCAGTCGTCTACAAAATCTGCGTCAACACAAAATTCACTTAGTTCAACGCCTGTGTCATCGCCCGTGGACTGCAGAATACACAGTTGAACAGCAGTGTATTGGAAATCAGCAGTTGCTGGGGGATAAAGGCATGTTTCTCAAAATTTACGGTAATGTTTATATGCTCAGTTTCATATGAAATGCACCATCCATTAAAAATAAAGCTACGGGTTTGAAAATTTGCTAAGATAATGTTTTATTATTGCTTATGAAATGATCACTATTTCCATTAGAAAATCAAGTGATTGTGGTGTTCGTCTACTGTCTCTCATCAACTTTATGACGCCTGAAAATAATTTCCTAGGAAATTCTTGCAAATTAGATAAGTATAGATTGGTTACTGTTAGCCTCCCGGAACCTCAATCGAAGATGGGCGGTTCTCAAATAAAGTCGAAAGAATAAAGTAATTAACTCCTCGTCAATCACCGGAAAAAGGGCGCCACCAGCTTGAAAAAAATACACTAACAGTAACTCGGCTGTAAACTCAGTAAGCTGGACCTCACGTTAAATACTCACCTAATTATTCGCTACTAATTTACCAAACATAGGGTAACAATAAATAATAAGACCAATTGCAACATGGTACTTTAATGAGGCAAAAAAAAACATTAATAAATTATTATTCCCCAAATAACATTCACCATCAATAAGTCTATATGTGCACGAATCCTGTATAGGTACACATTACTCGTTCAAGCCACTTAATATTGTGATAAAACAATCTGAAATAACCGAGCAAGGTAAGAATACTGCGTTTGGCAAAAATACAACTAGCGTTTATGAGCTCTAAAAACGCCTGCAGACGTTGGAAGTACTTCCATCGATCAAAGCGCCCTGTAAACACATCATACGATAACTAAAAATCCGAATAAACGCAATATTACAGCTCTCTATGACGTACCCTGTATATATTAAGTGAGATTTACGTTAATATGTACGAAATACATAACACACTAAAGTATGGAATTTTTAAGCTAGACAATTGATCCATAAACACAGTAAACAATTTGAAATTAAATTATAACCCGACAAAAAGGTATATCAACCAATGAGTGATTTAAATCGACTCTGAAACTCAACGTAAAATTTAAACAATTCACTTGCGTATCTCGTTAGTTCAGCGACCTCGGAAATCTGGCTTGCCCGTCTTGACACGTGCGGCTGCTGCCAACGGCCTGCATTAATCCAGCAAATTTCTTCGGACACGCAGAATTTAGGATTTCAAAACAATAACAAGCTTTGGCGAAATCTGCCGCCCCCAATTGCTTGTCTAAATAAGTAAAAGAAGAAATACGTTAGGCTAGCATGCTCGAATAAAAATGGATGACACTTACCAATCGAAATCTCCGATTGACACGAATACAAGATTAAACGACGAATATAAATCGGCCAAAGACCCACATCGACTCTCTTCAAACTAAATTAGAATACGATGTACTACAAGATGTCCTCAATATATCGAGAAAAATACTCAAGTATGGAATACTTCAACAGAGGAATCTAGATCGACGCTTAATTAAATTGTGACTGACACACGAAAATGGTCGCCGGAAATGAAATTGTTATCCAAGTCTCGCGCAGGCGTGGTTCATCAAAATCAAGTGAGGAAAATGGGTTGCAAACCAACCAGGCGCAAAAATACCGTTACAACTTGCTGCTTAGAAACAAAACAATATCTAATAAACATTAATTAGTTGTTTCACGATTTTGTTACATTTTGTGACAGAATTAATGTTTTAACACTTTAACACCTGGAGTTATGGTTTGGGGTGCGATTTGTGTTCGTCCCAGGCACTTTAAATGTTCATCGCTATATTCATAATGTCCTGGAACCGGTGTTAGTACCATTCATGCAGACGTTGCGAAACGGTATTTTCCAACACGATAACGCACGTCCACACACTGCAGACATTACCAGGATGTATCTCCAACAAGCGGAATTGCTAATGTTGTCCTGGCCTGCACGATCACCGGATTTATCGCTGATCGAACATTTTTGGGACATTATGGGCCAGCGACTAAGATTATTACCAAGAGCTCCTAACAACTTAGACGGGTTGAGACTCCAACTTGAGGTTATATGGAACGAGATACCCCAGGAGAACATAGACCACTTGATGGAAAGCATGCCACGACGAATAAATGTTTGCATTGCTGTTCATGGCGATGTTACATATTATTAATTTTGTTTAATTCTCATTAATATTAAATCAAAGGTTTCGATAGTCATCCTGCAGTATTCGTAAAATTGATCAGGATGTTGTCCGTAACTGGTGAAGCAGTGTATGATATTAGCCCTTTGTTGATATTTCTCAGTTCAGCTGATGCACCCACGGAGATTCATGGCTCTCATTTAATCTAAGGTTTATATTTTCCATAAGCAATACCCTTCGTGCAACTTTACTCATCGCCATTTTAAAAAGAAACTGCAGATAGGAGAATGTTAGATGACACACTGCAACTGCGTATTTTTATCGGACACAAATCGCCGTAGAAGCTTAAACGTTAAAAGTCACTTCAAAAGTTGATAACGCGAAATATGTTATAAATATTTAAACACGTTCTGTGAGGCCGCACACTAAATTTTCTAAATTTTAAATGGATAAGTGTATGTCTAACTTATCTCTATCCAATACCAGTTCAGCGTAGCCTTTGATCCAATTTTTAATTCTAGAAATTGCTGTTTTAAAACTGAATTAATTTATTGCAGTGGCGGCTCGCCAAGTGAAGTAGGTGAAGTGCCTCTTCACCTAAAATTTTCATTCAATTACGAATATTTATTTAAATTACATCACAAATTATTTATCGGCATTACACCTATTACGAGTCGTTTATTTATGGCATACATACTCGTAGATATAATAAGCTTAGTGAAAACAAACCAAAATTAAAATTTTAAATGCAGTCCGTCGAGCGTCGACCATAAAAAAAACCTTACCTACAACACTCGACAAATTGTAGTTAAGAGTCGGCCTCAAACGTATTTTAACTCTGCACTTATACCTCAGCTGCCATGGTAACGCCTGCGTCACTATCTAGAATTGATTCGCGGTGAAACGCGTAAGTGAAGAGTTGACTCGCCAGCAACCGCAGAACTTCATATTGCGGTTTTTTATTTTATTCGTTCGTTTATGAATTATAGTTAATAGGTAACTATTACTATTGTTGATTGTGTTGTGCGTTTGTACTCGTATCGTGTGTGGAAAGTTTACTTTTATACGTAGATAATTACCAGGAGAACTATGAATCCTATTAATGACATAGTGTGCAGCTTGTTAGAGACGCCATTCAGCCATTGGAAAGAAGAAGATAGAAAAGACGTTTTAAATCAAGGGCGACCTACAGTTGGTTTGACAATTTCCACGAAAAAAGACTTAAAAGTTAGTGGAAAATCATATAATCTTAAGTTTAAAATTTCTTGGTTCACTGAATACAAATAGTTATATAGAAGTCCAATACTACAAAAATTATTTTGTTGGCCTTGCTTGCTCTTTTGTACTAAAGAGTCTGTCTGGAACAGGGAGGGATTTGCAGATCTGTTAAATATTACAAGGGCGTTACATAAACATGCCGACTCGAAAAATCATTTATTATCTGCATTGAAGTTAAAGAATTTTGAGAAAAATCAAAACACCATAGGCGATGCTTTAAAAGAAAACGCGAGACTTTTTAAAGCACAATTTAATGAAAATGTTAGATTAATAATAGACTTTTCCTCCAAACAGTTTATTTAAGCAAGCAAGAATTAGCGTTTCGCGTACACGACGAAAGCAGTGACTCAGCAAATCGTGGAAATTTCAGAGAACTTTTAGCGTTATTAATATCAAGAAGTTGGATAGAGATTAAAACATATTATGAAAAGATTAAAGATGTTATATTTTTTCTATTTGTTATTATTAGGTTTATTATAATAGCACTTCACTTATTTTGGCACCCGCGAGTCGGCACTGATTTATTTCACTTTTTACAGTGCATGTTCTTGTGGTGGCAACCAAATACTAAACAGAAAAGAAGTAGGTAGCAAGGTCTTATCTTATCTTGGTCGTTAAAGATTTAACAGAAACAGCATTAATGGAATTTCCGCAACTGCTTCTTGATAATTAGAAAGTTTTACTCTTAATCTCTACGTAATTTTTAAAACCAGAAACTAGGAAGCATAAATTTGCTATACAATTTTTATACAAAATAACTCACGAGGCATAGATATGCCAGATATGTAACTTTTGCCAAAATATGTAATATAAGCCCAAATATTCAAAACATGCAATAAATATAAAATTAGTATCAATATGCGCAAAATTGTGCAAGACATAAAAAGAGATACAAAAAGCAAGGAATATGCATTTTTCATATAATCCGCCCTCCACACATAAATCTAAAATGCAAATAACTGTAGGAGGATGAAATGGCTTTTATTATGTAACACTTCCTTTTTGCATAATGGGATTGTACGCTTGTTGATTAGCAATAAAAACGTATTAATATGTTGCAATGCCAGAAAATATTTTAATTCCTAAAGTTAATCGGTACTCTAATTATAATAACATTTAACTCAGAAACACTTAACCACCAATTCGGAATTTATATAATTTTAAGAATGTTTTTCTATTTAAGTAGAGTTTTATTAAAGCATAACTATTGTAAAATTACACAAATAAACAACAACAATATATTTTATTAATAAAGTTTTAACGAAAACCTGTTTCTATTTATAAAATGGCATATTTTTTACAACCACTCAAAGGTTGCAACTTTGCATTATTGAGCTTAATACAACCTACGGTTCATTTAATAATGCCCGCTTGCATTTTACAACTGCAGGGACTGTGTCAGTGACCTATATTATTCGAGACGACGGTGAAATAAATTATAGTTGTGATTTAAACTAAGTAAATTTAGATTTTGGAATAAATATACAATACTAAATAAAGATGATAGCTTGAAATCATGCTGTGTACAAACATCATGGATTTTACTTGCTATTCTTTGTTTATGCAATATCTTGGCAAGCAAATAACAGCTGCGATCAGAACTCATCGGTGGCTACAGGCAAGTGATAATAAAACACAGAGTTATTGGTTGGTCAATAAATATTGGGCATCTACCGGCTAGCTGATGTGCCCGCAGCCTAACTGTATATACAATGCGGTCGTAAAATGTCCCCCCTACTAAGGCCTGGTTTTACCACCTCTAGTTAACTGATAGTCAACGCTTGACTAACAGTTGACAGACGCTTTGTCGTTTTACAATCTGTAGTCAAGAAAAAAAATGGAGTCAACTAGTAGTTGAAGTGACTAGCAGATTATCTGGTAGTAACACTCGAAAGTGCTGGTTTGTTTGTATTTTCGCGAGTAACATAACCTCTCTTATTATAAATTTTTCATTTTCGACGTTCCTTTTCAATTTTTTCTTTGGTTTAATTTTAAAAGCATTTATTTTTCACGATGTTTTGCAATTTCGATTTCATTTCAAGTGATGAGGAAGATATTTTGGAAGCAGTGCCTATTCGTAGAAGGCACAACACAAATACTAGTTCAAATGAATAACTACCCTAAAATTCTAATCAAATTTAAAAATAATCTATATGCTAAAGAAAACTAATAAATAAAATAGAACAAACTAAATTAATAAACACGTACTGAAATTAAATTAAACACAACTAACAACAACGACCAGTAAGTTACAAGCATAGAAATAAATAACACTAATTATTATTATATATTGTTGTCTTATTTCTATGGTTACAAGTAACAGCTGAGAATGGCGGTGATTGCATTACGCATACTAGCGTTGGTGAAAACGTTAGATCAATTTGTGTAAAACAACCTACTGTAGTCAACTTTCTTAAGATGTCTCGTAGAGTTTTTGAGTAGCTGCCTGTTAACATGACTACAGGTTGACAAAGGATTGTAAAACCGGCTGAGGTCCAAAACTACTAGTTGACGTTAACTAATAGTCATTTTAACTAATAGTCAGTTACGGAATGGTAAAACCAGGCCTAACTTTTGCACCGCCTGATATTTCTTCACAAAATTTTGTGTGCTTTAATGAGAGGCTAAATACTACTTTTTTTTTTAAATATTTGTTTAAATGGCAATGGGGGTCGAGCGACACCTTATTTGAAAGATCTCTTTGAGTAGAGTATAATTCTATATTTTGAGAAAATTTTATAGATTCAGAAACAAATGACAGACTTCCAAATTATCTGTTTCTGATATTAAGCAAAACGCTAAAAAATGTAGGAGGCGAAACAACAGAAGCAAAACAATTGAAATAATTAATCTTTCTGTTCTGTCACTTTAATTCAGTTATTGTGTTAAAAAATCATAACTTTTTTTCTTTAATTCTTAGTTTTGTAAATTTCTTATTATTATTATTATTATTATTATTATTATTATTATTTCTGTATGAATATTTTTTATGAGACTCAAGGATTAGACGCAGATTAAAATACCGTTCAAATGAGGTGTTACTCGACCCCCATTGATATTTATTAAAAATAGTTCAAGATGGCGCTTAGCCGCCTAGTTTTAAGTATGGACTAAAACGTAGTATTTAGCCTCCCATTGCTGTGTTACAAAATGCTCTAATTGACATATCTTAACCTATTGTTAATTCTAATAAAGCTAATGTAAGCTGCCCTGTATAAAATGAATTGTTTAATCACACACAATTCAAATAGGTGGTAAATTTTAGCTACCGATCCAGGAATTTGGTCTTTCGTTTCTGTGTAATTTGACTTCTAGGTTTCAAAAAAGGTTGTTTTGTTGCTCTTCATCTTTGGGAAATCATAGAGGATACTTTTCAACCTTACCTGTACATTCTTGAGCTGTAATTTCACAAATATTAATAAAGACATCATGGTTTTGAC
Organism: Limonius californicus; assembly: GCA_014611495.1. NCBI lineage: Eukaryota > Metazoa > Arthropoda > Insecta > Coleoptera > Elateridae > Limonius > Limonius californicus. Next base: position 40,939 of record JABXWE010001174.1, read on the forward strand.
AGCTAGCTATAATAATGTTAATTTGTGAATTTAATACTTTTCTTTTGACAAAAATATGTTTGTAATAATGTTCTTCTGTGTGTGAGGAAGCTTTGTGTTAATTTTGATTAACATTGGATTTGTTTTTAATAATTTATTTATAATATAATGTAAATTTAAATGTCAACTTCCTTATGCTTTATCAGAAATGTGTCGTGAAAGATATCAATATTTTGATCATTTTATGAGGAATACTTTGATAAATTCCTTTTTTGTGCAAATTTAGTGATAAGAAAGTTATTGTACTTTTTAGATATTAGTAATTAATATGATCACTTTTATGCTTAATTTCTATTGGTTGAGCCCTGGAGGGACTAAAAAAATTCATTTGATAGCTGATTTGAAAATTCAGGATAGAAGTGCATTACACCACAGTTGCGCTTAACGAACATGAGCTAAATGTTTCTAACAAAGGAAGAATATATATGTATACAATATGAAAGATTAATAAAATTATAATTGTTTTTTTATTATATTGATATTGAATTATAAACTTGAATTGTATATTGTGTTACAAAAGGGAAATCACGAATAATTTTGAAATTAATTTACTGCACCAATTTTTTAAATCAGATAATCATCTTGAATTTCTCTGGGTTTTCTTTGTTTGTGTACTTGCTTTGTTTACCAGCTACACGAGTTCATGCAGTACGACCAATTATAACAGCGACCCTATGATCTACAATAAGGTTGGTGCAAATTTTAATTTGATTTAGTGTTGGTTAAACAATTTATGAATTTGTTTATTTTGAATATCCATCTTGAGGAGGATATCTCGATTAAGAAGTTGATATACGAGTAGTTTTATGGCGCCCAATGTGTAGGTTTAACCAGTCACTGTATTTATTTTTTCCAACCAACGTTTATAATATTACAACCAGTAACAGTTTATTTAATTTATTTGCCATACAGCAATAAATTTAATTTGACACCCAGCAATATATACATATTTATTTTAGAGCTATTATAAAACTTAAAATTTCTTAACCAATGAAAATAAATACAAACAATCGAAATCATACTGCATAACAACATAAATATAATTTAAAATTGTTAAATAATCATGATGTTCAGATGGACATATGAGTCGGGGAATAAAGGTCGGAAGGAATAGCGTAGTCTGGAGAAAATTGGGTACTTGGCGGTAGACGAAGTCATTGACAGTATTTTGTGTCTTCCCCTAAATGCTAATACTCGTATTGGTGGTATGTAGCTTTTAAAAAACAACAGATCATCATCTTCCACCTCCTTTCGTTTTTCATGCTTTGGTTTCAGATATTTCAATTTTTGATTCTCGATCCTAATCACACATCTGTTTCTGATCGTTTTTGTTTTTGTGCTTTTGATGTATTATGCGGATTTAATTGTGTCTTCGATTGGTAAACTTCGGCTTCTCTATCTTCACTTTCGTCTTCTGCTTCGTTTTCTTTTCAGGGTTTTTTAACGAAATTTTAGAACCGCAAAAAACTCGACAGAAATAGGTTTCTAGGAGTTATGTACTATACAGTGCGCGTTTGATTAATAGGAAGATACACACACCCGCTTGCGCGCCCTCCCGATATACACAGACACATACTTAAAATGCACCTTTTCGTAAGTTCTGAAAACTGCTACACTAGCTACTTTATTTGTAAAAATATTTTCTACAAAATACAGTTGCTGAAAGGTTAGTAAGTGTCAAGTGTTTTGTTGAAAAGTAAAACAAGTCAAAATATGCCCCTAGTAATAAATTTAGATGCAAGATCTGCAGTACTACACTGGCAATTCAAAAGAGATTACACAGTTTGTGAAAGACCAAACCCGAAAAGTTAGCCTCATTTGCATGCCTGCATACATTTTTCAAGAAAAGACTGTCAGCGCAACCAAAATCGCTACTGGTGAAGATGTTCCTAAATTAAGACCAAGAAGTTTTAGATGTTGCATTTTCTAACTTATTATATCTATTTTTGTTTTAAATTTTAGAATTGCACAAATTGAAATTTAAAACTGCACATTTAGTGCACAACTGCATACTACCTACTACCTTTCTCAAGATTTTGGGATTCTGCTGGACTACAGTTGGTCGATACTGTGGACGGTAACGACCATGGACTACCGAGATTGTCGCCCAGGAGGAGCACGCAGCCCGCTGGACGATTCTCTCGGGGCGCATCGCCTGATAGTTACATGTATTTCGCGGAATTTCATAAAGCCTTTTTTGTTCTGAATACACATATTATTCCTTTTCCTCCATATACGACTACATCACAAGTGGGCGAATTCACCCTTCTAGACAATCGTGAAATCACACATAAAAACGTTATTCAAGTAGTGATTCCAGTACAACTATATCATCACCGACATCGAACGTTCAAAGATATGCAATAAGCGCAGTCCCCCCCCCCCCAGCACAATACACATCGTACAAACGAGGTAAATGGCACCTTTATTTTTCAAATGAACGTCTCGGCACCACAATTACTATCCGTCATAACCGTCTTCGATCCGCTAAGTAGTATTATTGCTGAATGGCTTGAAT
>JABXWE010001175.1:0-98437 GCA_014611495.1 Limonius californicus
TGGTATTAAAAGTTTCGGAATTTTGTTAAGATTACAGTTATGAACTTTGTTTGTGAAAATTATATGTATTAATTTTGTTATTAACAATTTTGTAAAGTTATAGATCAGCTGAAGATCTAATTGATAATTCTGTGTTCCCGGATTGGTGCATTTTTAATTTTAAATTAGGATTTGTACGAATTTTGGAAATTTAGTATGTATCTGCAGCTTGAAGAGTAAGCACACGTTATTTGTGGGCTCCCAATTTAAAATTTTACAGTATTAAAGACTAATTTTGCAAATTTTGGGCGGGGCCTAAGATTGTTTACATTTTGTGTTTGAGGTTAAGTTATGTAAATTCAACGAAGTTTAAAATTGTTAAAGTATCCGTATGTGATGTGTTTATTATGTGTTCCAAAAAATTAATAAATCTCATTTAATTTAAATCTACAAAAGTGTTTAAATTCTAAAAGATTAAATCTTACCTGGAGTTTGGACGTGAAATTGTGTTGTTTATTTCCAACGTTCCTGGAATTTAAATAAAGTTATAGTTCATCGAAAGCAATTTTGGGTTGAATTAAAAGATCAATTTACAAATCTACTTACCTGATCTGTTTATTACATTTAAACAAATGTTATTGAAGTATTTCATTGGATTTTAACAACTTGTAACTACAAAAGTGGTAAGAAATCAGCGACCTATCGCGACGAAACATCTGGATGAGAAAGTTGCAAATTGCTACCGTTAGCAGATTTGAAGAGATCAAGATGTAAAGGCCCGTTCAACAATTAGCCGGATAAAGATAAGTTCACAATTGATTTATATTTGTATTTGTGTTATTCATTATTGTAATTAGCTAACTATCTTTGGAGAGGCCACGGAACTAACCCTGAGATCTTTGTTATTACGAAATATGATGATGTAAATTGAAAATTAAGTTCTTCGTTTGACAAACAAGTCATTTTAGTTTATATTATTGGCATAACCAACGTGAAGATTTATTTATTTTTATAACAAATTACATAGCAATTTTTCATTTTGAACTAGCAAAAGTAGGCCGATTATATTACTTAATTATTTATTTATTTTTAAAACAATACACGGCAATATATATATATATATATATATCTGTGTGTGTGTGTATGCATTTGTGGGTTAGATTATATACACAATATAGAGCATATATAATAATTGTACATCACATAGGACGTCTCTCGCATCACCTTTTCAAACATTCAGATAGAGTCTTTAAATGGTTTAGTAACTCTTAACGACGAGATCATTATAACATACAAAATTCAAGCTCTGCCACAATTGATAATAAGCAAATTGGTAACGACAACGAAAAATTAACATTACGTGTTTAGAGACTGTATTGTAAATTAGGGTTACATTGATTAATCGCCAGATAATCGATAATCGCTTATATCGGCCATTTTGCCAATTAATCGGTATGGGCTTTTCGGCTAATCAATCAGTTTTGATAATCGGTTATTCTTGTTTTTTATTATTATTGCTAGGCACGTATGCTGTATCAAGAAAACTATGGGTGACGGAGAAAATTGGAAAATTGAGCTATGCTCTGGGAAAAGAAGTTTAGTTTTAACATTCCATTACATGATACTTCAACAGTTTTTCTTTCATGTTTGTCGAAGTTTCAACTTGTTCAACGGAATTGTCTTAAAAGGGATTTAGTATCCATATGTGATCGTCATAATTGTTTTAAATTTCTTTGAGGAAATAGTCAATGAGCTGTTGTTTTAAATTGTGCAAACTAATTTCCATATCTGGAAACACGTGCTTAGAATTTATTATATTATCATTCTTAACTAAGTCTTTTATGAGTTCTTGAACGCACTGGAATGAATCAAACTTCCTTTTTCCAATTGAAGTAAACCAGATATCAGGTTTCATTATAAATCCGTTAATTTTGTCCGTGACTGTTATTATGTGAATATCGCGGCCTTGCAAATTGCTATTCAGGGTGTTTAAGTGCTCGAAAATATCAGCAAGGAAAGTCAACCTAAGATGCCAAGGAGAATTGGGAGATATGTTCTCATATTCCGGTTTCTCATCTTGTAGGTACTTCAAAGGTTCCGCTTTGAACTGGAAAACTCTTTTTAGGACGTTTGTCCCTTGAAAGTCATCTTACTTGTGTGATAAAGATTTGCATATAAAGAACCCATGTCTTCACAAATTTTTGGAAAAATACTAGTCTGCAATGCTTTTCTTTGATGGAATTTACTACTTTAAGGACAAACAACAATCAATTTCAGATTTTGATGCAAGAGTTTCTCGATGTAAAAAACAGTGTAACCATGTAGCATTTGGCATTATCTATATTAATCTGACAATAAGACCAGATCGTGTCATAGCCTTGGTGCCATCTATGCATACAGCAACGCATTTTGCCCAGTCAATCTCGTATTTAGTACTTTGCATAAAAATGTCAAATAAACATTTTCCGGTGGTATTGATCTCTAATGGAGTACAAAATAAAGTATTTGCTGTAATACCTTGTCCAGTATTGTATCTTACAAATGCTATAAATTGGGCACAGTTAAAAATATCCGTGGATTCGTTCATCTGTAATGAGAAGTATGTGAACTTCTTAATATTGTCAACAATTTGTGTCCGAATATCTTCTGCAATGTGACTTATTCTTCTTTGGACAGTATTATTAGAGAGAGTTGTTGATTTCAGCTTGTCAGCCTCTTTTTCACCAACCATAATTTGCACCATTTCACCAGCTGCTGGTAAAATCAGATCTTCAGCAATTGTATGTGGGTTGCTGGTTTTTGCAAAGCGAAATGCTCGATAACTTGATAGTATTGCTTTTTCATTTGTAGCAGCTTGCTGATGTGAAACTGGCTTGCTCCTTGTGAAGGGAGTTTAGTTTTCTATTAAGGAATTCCACATGTTTTTCATTTTTGTCTGAATGTTTGGTATTTAAATGTTGAAATGGATTTGATGGCATCCTACTTTCTTTTGACAACACTTTTCGGCAAGGTACGCACTGGGGTTTCTGGGAAATAACGGTAAAACTATATTTGAGATATTCATCTCTGTACAATCTATTTTGCTTTGTATTCTTGTCAATGTCAGACGCGGAAGTTTCTAATGGCGGTTTTAAAAAAGTATCCATCTTTAACAAAACGAGTATAGCTCCTACTTAACGTTAAATATTTGTTATCGATTTATTGCACTCGGCGCACACTCAGCAGTACAGCAAACAACTTTGAAATGATGATTATTATCGTCGCGGTCCGCTGCTTATATAGAGCAAAACGGATTTTCCAGATTATTTCAGTGCCATATAGCACCCTCCCGAAAATGGTAGAACTTTCCGGAAACACGGAGAACAAATAAATAAATTACAGTCAGTTGGCCGTTTAGCCGCTGATTCAGAATGAAGTTCAGTACTACAAGAGGGGGGTCGCTAGAAAAAAAAGGGGGTTGCACTTCACTGCTGTAACTAATTGTAAGCAATTTATTATAACACATTACAAATAATTGACGGCCGATTAATCGGCAAACAGCCGATATGCTTACATAATTAAAAAAAGTGGGAGTAATAGTCTTGAAGTTGTATAGTGGGATTCCAGGGTCTACTACTGACCTGTATGGTTTGGATCCACACTATAATTAAGGAAAACTTTAAAGATATATCGAAGTTTATTTACAGTTATAATATAAGTTTATAGAACCACTTGCAAAATGAAACCTACTTTACAGTGTATTATTTTACACCTAGCACAGTTCGTATGCTCTGAGCGACAGCAGCTTGGAACTTGATTACCCTGGTTTAACCAACGCTTATATACCACTCTGAGGAGGAAATATGTGTTACTACTATGAGAAAGGTTTAACGTGGAAAAATACTAACTAAGCATTACGTGCCCCTTTTAGTGGAACTACTCTGAGTAGTGAAATGGGAAAAGTGTTTATTACAGATTAATTTAACGTTTAGAATGTAAGTGTATGTTAGAAAAATTAAAAGCACCGATTCCCTTCTTTTAGAAAGCTTGAATAGAATTACGAGTTGTGTGGGAATCAATCGTTGTAAACTCTGAGTTTTTATGATATTAATTATTAATTTTGTGGTTTCCCAATTCCCGCAACAATATGTATTGATACATGTAAAATATATATAAATACTTCTTCTTCTTCTTCTTTATCTTTTCCCTTTTGTACCATTACAGTGCAGGGTTTTAACTAGAGTCCTCTATCCCTTTCTTAAACTCTCTTCTGTTCCTGGCCATGTTGTTTACTTTCGCGATTGTTTTTCCTCGTTTCTGTATTATGTCTCTCATGTCATGTCATTGTATCTTTGGTGTGTCTTTTTTACTTTTTCCTATTATCCCCGTCTCCGTTAGTCTTCTAGGTATCCTATCTTTTGTCATTCGCTTTAGTGACCGTACCCTCCAAGCTGTTTCTTCTCTATCTCATTTACTAGTGGGAGAAGTTTTAATTCATCTCTGATGCTCTTGTTTCTCACTCTGTCCCTTCTTGTGTTTCCTGTTACTTTTCTTAAATATCTCATTTCAGCTGCCGCTATTTTGGATTTATGTTTATCTAGCGTAACCCGTGTTTCGGCGATGTATGTTAAGATTAGTATATATATGGTTTTGTAGATTTTTAGTTTGGTTTTATTCCTTAGCTCTTTTTTCCCTATGATTGTGTTATTGATTTGATAGTAAATGTTATTCGCTTTTTGTATTTTATTTTGTATTTCTCTGTCTATCGTAACAGTGTTTGTGAAAATGGCTCCTAAATACTCATAGTTGTTCACTTCTTCTATTGTTTATACTTTTACTTGTATGTTTTCACTTTCTTCTCTATCGTCTTCTGTCTTATTAACTTGTATAATTTTACTTTTTTCTACATTTACTTGCATTCATTTTTCCTCTAAACAAGTTGTCCAAATCTTGATTTTCCTTTTCATTTCTGCTTGGGCCAGCGAGGTGAGCATTATATCGTCTGCATATATTAGATCGAAAGTTTTAATTGGGGGTAGATTTCGGTGTTCCAGTGTTGACGGTCTTGTTTTTGTTTTTGTTTTCTGAAGATTATAAACAGGAGTGGGCTGAGGCTGTCCCTCAGTTTCACGCCCTTTTACATTTTAAAAATTTCTGATTTTTCTCCATTTAAACTTACTGCCCTTTCACTTCTTTGTATATGCTCTTCATTATCCTTTGTATTTTAGGTGTTGATTCAATTGCTTCTACTGCTTTCCATATTGCTTGTTTGGGCACTGTAACATTAGGTCGAGGCGCTTAGTTTTCTCTATCATTTTTTCAGTTAGTGTTTTCAGCGTATAGATATGATCTTGCGTCTGTCTTCCAAGCCGGAAAGATGCCTGTTCTTCCTCCAATTTGCCTTGTACTTCTCCTCTTAGTGTCTGTTCAACTATTTTGATGTATACCTTAAAGATTACTGGTTATAAGCATATTGCCTGGTAGTTTTCGTAATTCGTTGTTTCTCCTTTTTTGTGGATGAGTATTATGAGGTTGTGCTCTTATTCATGTGGTATTTTCTCTGTGACCCATGCTAGTTTATATCCCAGAGCCATGTAGTCATTTTTTCTCCACTTTCTTTATTAGTTCTGGTGTCACATTATCCTCTCCTGCAGCTCTCCCGTTTCTTAGTGTTCTAATGGCTTCTTCTACTTCTTCTTTTGTTATATCGTTCTCTTCGTTTAAGTTTTCATCTATATCTTTTGTTTCTGTTTGATCTTGATTGTTTGGTCCTTCCTCTTCCTTGAATTTAAACTCATAGAATTATTTCCATGTTTGTAATATTTCTTTGATATTAGAGACCACCCTACCCTCGTTATTGTTTATATTTTTTCTTTGTTTCCATTGGCTGCCCTTCAATGCTTTACAGTGTTCCAGAACATTTTCTGATTTTCTTTGTTCTATCTTCTTGCCGAACTCTTCCTATGAGCCTGTTTTCGCCTGTTTTATTATTTCCTTTGCTTCGTTTCTTTTCCGGTGGTATTTTTCCTAGTCTTCTTCCGTTTTGCTTTGTTTATATTTTATCTATGCTGTCTTTTTCTCTTTCACTTTCTGTCCTACTGTGTCATTCCAGCAGCTTGTACTTTTGTGTTTGTAATTTATCTTCTTTGTCTCGCAAGCTTCTTCTGCTGCTTTTAGGATGGATTCTAGCAGTTTCTTCCATTTAGAGTCTATGGCCCAAGCTTGCACTTCGTTCTGTATTTCTAGTGTGTTTAATTTTTTCTCTGATATTCTTTTTGTTTTTCGGGTATTTCTAGCTCTTCTACTTTAATTCTCTCGTAGCTTCTCTGCATTTCTTTCTTGGGTGTTTTAAAAATTGTATCTATTATCAGTAGTCTATGGTCCGTTGATAGTTCTGCTCCTCTTATGACTTTGGCATCTTGTTTAGCGTAGCTCATAGATCTTGCATAGGTTATATAACCTCTTATAGATTTTTGCTGCCTTCCTTGTGCTTCATAGGTTATTTTATGTATGGTTTTGTGATTGTTTAATTTTACGTCACTTCAAAATAGAATAACCTAAAGTTAACGATAGCTTGACGCGTTAATTCACGTAGTCAAGTAAAGTTTGTTCAACTTGTTACAAGTTTTAACAGTTTTGGAATGATCTAAATTTTTTCAAATTAGTGCTAAAATTACAAAAAGTTCCCAATGTTGTATGTTTTTGGTAAGGCAAAACTCGTGATACCTTTGTACAGCCAACTCACTGCTGTTTCTAGATGTATGCAGTTTTTAACAAGTTATAACTCAGTCGGAAAATATTTTTATGAAATGCTGTTCGTTTTACATAAAATAAATGAACACGTTTCTAAAGAAAATTACAGAATAAAAATAGAAATCCGCTGCGTTGGCAGAAACAATAAAATAAAACATAATACATACAGGACTAGCTGACAGAGTTGATAATAAGGTTGTCACGTGGGTCAGGAAAATAAACAAACGAATTGTATATATTTTCACTGTTTTAATTTTTGTTTGTTTGCAATCATTATGGCATATTTAACGTGTCCGAAGTACCGAATAGTCTAAGTGTCAATTGTGTCAATTATTGATATTACCGTCAGTATGACAGCTAGATTTAATGATAAAATGATATAGGTACATTGCAAGAAAAACTAAATATTTAATATACGGTGTAAGTATTACATAGTAATAAATAGTAAGGAAAAAGCGCTTCCAATATTCAATATAAAAATATGTTTGGTATAGCTTCCAAGTAGGGGCAATGTTTTGATTGTTATAATTAATAATAATTATTCGAATTAAATTAATTAGTAGCCGCAAACAGACGTCCCAGATATTATAAACAGTTGTAATTAATGGATCTGTTGCATACTAATATATAAATTACCCAATGACGTTATAATGAAAATAGTTGCGCGAGCTTATTGGAATTAGAACTGAATATGTCGGTGACAATGTTCGAAAACAATGTTCAGGTCTGTAATTTCATTTTCATTACGTACACAAATTGTAAGTGGTAATAAATCTTGCATTCTGCAGATTTAGATGCTAGATTTTATTAATTAGCTTATTCTAAGTTAAGTTCGCGAGTGCGGAGGTAAAGTTGTAAATTGAAGCTGAAAATTGGCAAGCAACTTATTATAATTTTGCTCGCGCAATTAATGACCGCAATTTGGGGGAACTAATGCATGTTCGATAAATAATAACTTGAATAGAGAGTACAGATTGTTAGAGCACGTTTTACGTATTCTGTGGTTGCTTGGTAATGTAGCCTTAAGTATAATATACGTGCAATATGTCCTCCTACAAAGGAGTTTGAATAATCGTTCATTGTGTTCCTTATAAGATGACGTGACGATCTCATTATAAGATACTCGGGCATGGGAGGCGAATAATTGCTCTTTATTGGAATCATAAATCTACATTACAGTGTTCTGAATATGAAGAGGATTAAATTTAAAGTCGTCTAAAATTCTCTCAACAGAACGGTGTTTGGATGTGTGGAGAGCACGACTTGGGGTGCGCGCAGTTGTTTCGCCGCTAGACGGATTTTTACCTTCTCGAACATAATCGTAGAGCATTCTTTCTAGTAAACTCTATTAGATTTTATCGACTCCTGGGAGGGATTATATGAAATGCAATAAAATTACACGGGCGACCGTGATTCCTCGATATCAAAAGCACTCTCTTTGTGCACTTAACGTAAATGTCGATGTAATAATAACTGTACGCTTTTATTGGATTCATTGTCGACGGAATTTATTTTCCAGCTCGTTACATAAAGTGCTGTACAATATCTCGAATGGGAGTTACTTTAACTATGTTAAATCAACTACTTCAAATTGCGTTTACATTATCAAAGTTTGCTTATTATAAATTGCATTTGGTATAAACAACCTCTTAAAATAGTAATCATGTTACCAAAAGAAACTATTCTTAAAAATAGGGTCGTTTATACAGGGCGCTTCGTTATGTGTTTTCCATAACAGTGTCATAGCCAGGATTGTAAGTTTCTATTTTCACAAACATTAAATTTACGACCTTTCCTTTTCTTCTTTCGATAACTCATGATGAGTTTTGGCGTGTTCTACTAAATCAGCCGATCTTTTTCTGTGTGTGTACTTGGATTTCCAATTAAATTATTCCATAATACTGCAATTTTCCCTTATGTTGCAGTGGTGTTTTAAGATGTAAAATGCCAATTTCGTTGTTTCTTTCCTAGTTTCTTTATGTTATGTATATTATTTCTGTTATGTGTTATATTATACATGGTTTCCCAGCACGTGAAGTCACTACTTCGTGTATGTAATCTTTAGACCAAATATAGTTAAAAATTCTAAGTTGTACCCTAAATTTCTCAACCTACGGAGTATTAAATTATTATTTATTAAATAATTACAATTTCAGAGAAACCAATATTTATTTTTCTTTTCGCTTGAATTCACTATAAATACTGTTCAAAATTGCTCGCAAGCCACATTCTGGAAATTGATAATAATCCCAGTACCTGTGTTCGTCATGTATCTGCACAAGTTAATGTACCACGAATGCAAGATTGGAGAACATTAAAACGTCATGGTTTCTATCCAGCCCGTTCAAGCCCTCTTATCTACAGATTTCGTCAGTCGTATGGAATTTTGTCGCTGGAATTTTATTCACGGATGAGGCAACATTTACAAGGAATGGATTAATGAACAGAAAGAACAGCCACTCTCGAGATTTGGAAAATCTACACGAAATCACAGTGTCAAATTATCAACGTAGGTTTTCAGTGAATATCTGGTGTGGAATTATTCATAACATGCTCATTGGTCCATTCGTTTTTGAGAACCATTTAACCGCCGACAGATATTTAAATTTTCTAGAAGATCATTTGGGAGGATGGTTTGATGATGTCCCTCTAGCGATCAGACATGTTATGTGGTACCAGCACGATGGTGCTCCTGCGCATTTTGCGTTAAGTGTGGGACATGTTTTGAATCAAACGTTTGTAGGACGTGTAATTAGTAGACGAGAACATCACCCCTGGCCCCCAAGATCTTCGTACTTAACTTGTTTAGATTATTATTTGTGGGGCCATATGAAAGATATGGTATATCAAACACCATCAGAGACTGTTGAAGATCTTAGGAGACGCATTTTTGAAGCAGCATAACTACTTCGAAATAACAATGATATCAATGGGCAACCAGATCTCTCTTAAAAAGAGCAAGAATGTGTCTCGAGAGCAACGAGGGCCATTTTGAACAATCATTATAGTGAATTTTAACTGAAATAAAAATAAATATTGGCTTTCCTGAAGTTATTTATTTAATAAATAATAATTTAACACTCTGTATTTTGAATACGGTTTACTTTAGGGCATAACTTTATTAGGATTTTAACTATATTTGGATTAAAGATTGCGTACACGAAGTAGTGATCTCATATCGTGGGACACCCTGTATACATACGTTTAATGAAAATCTGATGATTCATTACTCTTTTGATTAATTTCATTTCTTTTCTAAAAAGCGTGGCAAAACATGCAAATATTTCTAGTTTAAAATGTGAGTATATAACTCAACTTTTACATAACCCTATATTCATTAAGATATTTTTTAACACATTACATCTTATTACCCACTTTTTTGTTTTTCTTCTATTAGCTTTCTGATAATTTAAAAATATTTTCAAAGCTAAAAACGCTGGTCATATAAAGCCGTTTATACGTTTAATGGTAAGTGAACGACAAGTTCGAAAATGAAAAATATATAATGCGCTCCATTAAAAAAACCGATATTGGGAATTGAATTGTATTGAATGTGGTAGTAAATTAGGAACATCCTGTATAAGATATTCAAATTTTAAACAGTACGGCATCTATCCGAAAATGCGTTCGCGTAAACTCCACATAGTTTAAAAAATTCTATGCCGTTCTTTAGATACTAACTGTTAAAGACAAACTGTCATTTTTTCAAAATTTAAGAAGTTAATTATTACCGAAACCATTAACGATAGATAGCTAAAACCCTTTATCGTTGCAAAGATAAAAAAATAAGAAATCCAAAATGTAATAATATACAGGATGTTCTATTTAAAATAAAGAAGTTGTCCATTGTTCCACTAAAACAAAACACCTTGTATAATCACTACTACAATCAATACTTTTAAGTTGTGCACAGTAATTAAATTAAATAAACAACTTCTGTATTTAATGTTTTCTGCAAGCTGCTATAACAAAGATATTAGCAAGCAAAATCGCGCTATTATGTCACCCTGTATATATATATATATATATATATATATATGGTTCCATTGTTTTCTGTAGGTAATCACTTCTTTTTTGTTACTTTCGCATCGGTTTCGGCTATTGGATTAATTTTTATTGGTCTATCCTTTATCGGTGGATATCAGTTTCTAATGCTAGTTTTACATCAATTTTTTGACTTCTGGCCAATATTCTATTAACTGTAACAGATCATGCTTGGACAAGTGAAAAAAAGGAGCTGATTTAAAAAAATGATATTACATTAGATTTTATCCGTTAGTGTAGCTAACCTTCCGACGTTTTATGATCTGCTTTGAAACTTTCATTTGAGTACAAGCACACGTAAAAACACACCTATAAACCTGTTGTTGCAGCAGTTTATGGTTAACAATCTTCAGGTACTACTGCTGAATAGTGGCACTCTTCTCTGCCACGTGCTTCTCTTAAGCATTATGATAGAAGCGCGGGGAAACCTACAATTTAAGGTCAAATTCGAACGACAAAAATTTCAGAGAAGGTTCAGACGCGGTGTTAAAGCTGTGCTATGGGGTTGTCCATGGCGAGTTGCGGTCATACATTTGTTATGCTTGCAAGTGTCTACCGTTTTGTTCTTTGTAAACTCAGCTTTCTACCATGATTTTATGATTACATTCTGTAATATTTTTAGTTTATTAAAAACTATGTTAGTAAGTCTATATTAAATGAGAAAATAGATAATTGGATATTCCAATATTCGTTATTTTAAGAAAGAACGCAAATATAGAAAAGATGAAACTCACACTTTTCAATACGGTTTCGTCTCGGATATAGTGGCGGATTAAGCGTCACAGAAGCCTTCAGGTCCTACTGCTAAGTAGCGGCACACATTTACCACGTGCTTCTCCTAAGCGTTAAGATAGAAGCACGGGGAAACCTACAATTTAAGGTCAAATTCGAACGACAAAAATTCCAGAGAAGGTTTAGACGCGGTTTTAAAGCTGTGTTACGGAGTTGTCCATGGCGAGTTGCGGTCATACATTTGTTTTGCATGTAAGTGTTGACCGTTTTGCGCTTTGTAAACTAAGCTTTCTACCATGATTTTATGATTACATTCTGTAATATACTTAGTTTATTAAAAACTATCTTACTAAGTCTATATTAAACGAGGATATAGATAATTGTATATTCCAATATTTGTTATTTTAAGAAAGAACGCAGATATAGAAATTAGAAAAGATGAAACACACACTGTTTAATACGGCTGCGCCTCGGATATAGTGGCGGATTAAGCATTGCAGAGTCCTTCAGGTCCCACTGCTAGGTAGCGGCACGCTTATCCACCACGTGCTTCGCCTAAGTATTAAGGTAGAAGCACGGGGGGACCTACATTTTTTCGTTTAAGTTTCTAACGACTTGTTCAATAACTCAGCGCTGTGCCAACTGAGATTTTCTATAATATAATCTTAATCTCTAATATTAACTAAAAAAAATAAATCATTTTAAAAGTATTTTAGTAATTATAGATTTCACGGTGTAAACATAATATTATATTTATTAAGTAAGAACTAACATAAAATATTAAGGAAAATATAAAACACACACTTTTCCAAATGGGTTAGCCTCGGAAATAAATCAAGGGTCTTCGCTAAATGTAAAATATTATATAACCTTACCATTATTTTTCGTCACCAAATTAAAGTTAAGTTGCTGCAATGCATATCAAAGTAAAATATACAAATTTTTAGTATGTAAATTCAGAAACAATGACAATATGGAATGGTTAAGATTATCATAATATACGTTTTTTAAAGTTTCTCGCAACTACCAGTTTAAATTGAATTTTTTTACATTTTCCTTGATGATATTTAGTAAATATTTGTTGTAAATCGCCAAGACAATACTTTGTTGGGCATTTTGCGTTTCTGTATACAAAAATTAATAATATGTAAGAAGACGATCCATATCATCAAAGATCTAAAAGATGGAATTGAAGAAACATATGGCAGTTTTACCTCTAAATTATACAAAATGGTATTTGCTCACTTTAAAACAAACTGAATACTTAAAATCGTTTCTTATCAGACCTACAAACACATTTATCTATTATATACATAAAATTAGTTGGGGTAGAAATGTTGTTTTCCTGGCCCAAACATGAGTACAGAAAAAGTACATATAGTTTTTATTCACGTTTGTGTATTTAAAACCGATTTTTAAGGGGGTTTGAGGTGCGTTTGGTAAAGTTAAGAAATTTAGCTAACTGAAACATATCAATAAAGGTATTTATGGACAGTAGATATAATTTATCCTTCTTGTTCTAGGATATTTTTTATTTGGATTGAGTTTGGGGGTCTGAAAAGCTTCCGATTTCTTTGATAATCCAACTAAGCTGTTGGGCGTCGGCCTCTTCTCTCCCACGTGCTTCTCCTCGGCAACAAGGTAGAAACACGAGACACCTACAGTTTAACGTCGAATCCGAACGATAGAAATTCCGGGGAAGGCTTTTAACAATAAGATCCCACGGTTGCAAGCTGGATTGGGAAATTGTGTATGGTGGGCTGCAGACAAGATTTTTATAAATTTGCTTAGTAATGCGACGTTTTGCTCGGAAAGCGAGCGCTTCGCCAACTGAGCTAACACTACACCATTTATGAATACTCTACACCAACTGAAAAGTAAGAATTCCTAAATTTGCATTTAATTCTACCGTTTCGACAGCATGAACCTTCGTCTTCAATATTGTAATTTTCTACATATGGAAGGACAAAAAGAGTTATATGGGCACACCGTTCCGTAATTCTGTTTTGCAGTTCGTCGATATCTCTTGAGCGGTGTGGGCCGTCGCGCCATCCTGTTGGAAGTAGCCTTGCTGGAGCTCATCCTTATGAAGCTGATTAATAAATTTATGTAAAATATTCCGGTATCTCTGAGCAGTAACAGTTTCGTGGAAACATATGGGCCCGATAATACGTCTTCGAGACACAACAATCCAAACACCAATTTGTAACGGGTGAAGGGGAGACTCGCGAAAGGTATGCCAATTTGCAGTACTCCATAACCTCATATTTTGTTCGTTTATATACCCCGAAAGGGTGAACCAGGACTCGTCAGAAAAAAAACGTTAAATTTAGCAATTCGTCGTTGCTCATTAAATTTTGTTGGGACCACTGACAATGCAAAATTCTCCTATTGTGATTTGCTGGCAGCAATTCATGTAAAGCAAGAATTTTATATGGGAACAGCATTAAATTTTTTTGACAATAGTATGGCAAGTTCCTAATGATAAACCAGTCTCTGGCGAAAGTGTACGTAGTGATGTAGTGGGTTACTCGTTCAAACGTTGACGAACATCATTAACTGTATTTTGAGTATGAATTCTTGGCCTTCCAGCTCTATCTCTATGAGTAATGTTCACTGTATCTCGGAATACATCAACACATCTTCTAAGTGCGCTGTAAAAATCTCCTTCAAGGACAGCAATATCTGGAAATTGTTGCTGAAATTCCTCTAAACATGGCACCGCACTGTAAATCCATTCGCCGTTCTCTCGAACACCATTTTGAAAATATGATTCAATCATAAATGTTTTGTGTTCTATTCTAAAAACCATGATAATTGTAACTTAATTGAATTTTCAATATAAACTTATGACAACAACAACAGTGATGACAGTTAATGAATTTTAAAGCTAGCTGTTGACATTACTTTTATTTTCCATGGACAAGCCTTATGTAATTACATTTTGAACTCACCCTATAGAAAAAAATCTATTTTCATCAATTGGCCAATTAATGTGATCGCCACAACCTATACACGTCACCGAATTGGCGAGTCACTAGCGTGAAATGTGCTGGAGCGCTGGGACCACATATTTTCCATTAGACTGGTAGGAGTTGAATACAATTATTTTTAAAGAAATACAAACATTGTGTGCCATTCTGATGTCTTTAAAAAACTGAGGCCCGATCACCTCCGCAAACATTTACAGTCCATTGTTGTTGTCCACCAACTTACAATTCTCGGGTATTATGTTGGTTTGGGCTAGAACGTTAGCTGAAGGTCGATTGGACTGTGACGCCTGCTGATAATTTCCAACTAAGTAAGTAAATAATTGGTTAATGATAGCCTCCCGGAACCCTAATCGAAGATGGGCGGTTCTCTCTGCTTATCTCGAATTAATATTTTAATTAACTTTATGTTAATTACCTGGAAAAAAGGGCGCCAACGGCTAATAATAAAATATACTACCATTAACGCAGATGTCGATTGGTTAGTCGTACCCACAGTGTATTACTTACTTAATTCGTTACTACAGAAACAATGATAGGTAACAATAAATAACAAACACAATTGCAGCAACAATATTTAATATCAGCAAAAATAAATGTGTAGTATGTATATATAAACCCAAGTTTGCAACATAATATATATAATTATAATTGTAACCTGTATCGGTACACAACTAACAGTGCAATCACTCAATACAGCCCCAAAAATACCTGACTTTGAGCTACAGTAAAAATACTGCGTTTCACTACCCAAACAAACGCCCTCAAACCGCGTCCTACACTCTAGTCCGGAAAGGCCTTTCGAGATTTACAGCGCAGATCAGAGAATCCAAAAATTACTGTGAAACCCGAACAAAACGTAATATTACCGCTCCTGATGACTCACGCTGTATATACAGTGAAATTCCCGTGATTATGTACGCTAATACTTGTACAAACTAACATTCCAAAGAATTATGACTGTAAAGTAGTTCGTAACACTCTGTACAATTACAACATAGTTCTTATCTATCCCAAAATATAAATAATTTCATACAAATAAACAAGATTATTTACAATGACTCCGAAATTATCAGAATTAAAAATAAATTTGCACTTCCCTGGTTAATCTGGTCTGCAAAATCCAAAAACAGCCTCGAGTCCGGCACGTGTTTTCGCTGCGACGGCAGTATGGAATTCGAATATTAGTTTCTCGCAAACAGCAGAAATCACCATAGAAGGCACCAATTCTTCGGACGAATCTCGCCGTCCCCAATTTGTCTAATTTCGAATACAAGGAAAAGTTAGGACAGCTATAACTTAAAAGACAAAGGAAAACTTACCAATCGGTAACTACGATTGACACGACAAAAATCATGAAAGGAACGAAACGTTGATATAAAGCGACAATAAATGTCAATAACGTAGTCGAACTATCTACTAAGATCACGTTATAAACTATGATTTTCCCAGAAAATTGAGATGAACTCAAAGTGAAACACTTTAACGGGAAAAACCAATTCAACGACACGTTCGTTTTCTGTCAGACGCAGGGAATCAATCACCGGAAATCCTGTTTAACTAACATAAATCATGCGTAGTAAGTCAAAATGTTATCAAGGAGTGAGGGAAGCTAGAGTGAAATGGGTTGCGGACAACCTAGGCGAAAATATCGTTACAGGACATTGAACAATAGTTTTGGGAACAAGTTAGGAGTTATCTTTGCATTTCCAATCCTGACTCACTTTATGTCAAAATCATGGCTACTAGATTAGACAGAAATAAAAAGTGTAATAATTCAACGGTTTGTAATGAAAAAGTAAAATTATGTGTGAAAATATCAATTTTAGGTATAGGACAATATGTATAAAAATGTGGAGTATTGATGTGTCAATTCACACATTTAATAATATGCACAGTGTTCTATTTGAAAAAGTTGGAAAAATACTCTTTGAGATAAATAAAATTTGGACTTGGATAGAAAACACCATGCATAATGTAATTAACAATTGATGGTTGCGTCGTTTGAGTACATCGCTGAGCTACATAACTGATAAATATGTATTCTTAATTAATCGTAATACTGACGCACCGAATTAATTTGTTAAAGCTTCTGCCGACCAAAATGTTCATGTGGATTAACTCAGCAACGGCATATCCAAAATAATAAAAAAAAGTGGGTAGATAATTTTACGCTGAATTCGAAAATGTACACTGTATATTTAAAAACATTTTTATAATGTGCGCAGTTTGGCACTACATCCCTTTACAACAAAGAAAAGTCTCCAATTCATTTTAATAATGAAAATATTGGATTTCGTCGCGCTAATCAGAAATCCTGCATAACCAGAAATTGTATAATACCGGGTGATCCCGCGACAGTGTGCGCCTGGTATTCCAAAAATAGGTAACCCAAAATACTTATCACAAGGTATTGCAATATCTTAGCTTCTATAGACTGTATTTATGAATGAGAGACGCTTGTTTGGTATATTTAATTTTTTATGCTACTCAACTTTTATCGTTAACGAAACCGATAAAATCTTAATAATAAATATATGAGTTTAATTATGTCAAATATTAAAAAATAGTAAGTGTAAGAATTTATTAATTTAGAAGTAACCAGTTACGCTTTCTAAAGAGGTGCCGGTAATTCATAATACCACGAATAAAACTTTAGAAATTCTTCATAAAATTACGAATAAATTTATAAGAAAGAGTGCATACTCCTCGAAAATATTTTTACTTTATAATGTTCTAAAGTAGAAATTTGTCGACACTATTGTGAATGCATGTTGCACAAACATAACTGAATTGAAGTGTTGAAATGTATTGCGGCTCTTGTCTAACAATAAGACAAAATCAGCAAGCAGATCCAAGTAACCCAGACAATTTATTCAAACCGGAGCCAAATACTGCTGTAGCATGCAACATTTTGTACGGTCGACATAAAAGCTGCATAACCCAATTTTAAAACAAATTATGGCGACGGTGCCAAACACGCTGTACGATGTTATGCTTCAAAAGTTATCTGCACCTTACTCCAAGATTATTAATTCCAGACGCGTATATTTATTTGAGTTTATTTAAAATTAAAGAATTAATTAGTTTGTCTTCACTCTCTGGCTGTGTTTGGAAATTTATTAGACGGATTAACTTTGCCGCAGTTTCTAATTATATTATTGTATGGCGACTGTGGCACTGCAAACAATCCGAATTTCACTGCTCATTGTTTTTGAATTTTAGATCCCCTAAGCATCCGTCATGCACACAATAACCGTAAATTCAGCTGTAAGTGAAAACACAGTTCATTTTATAAAAGGAAGACACATTAATTAAGTTTAAAATACGATTGCACCTTATATCAGCCCATTAATATAACTTCGCTGCCATGTAAATCAGCACGTCGACTTTGGCTCTTATTACGAAATATAGATTACGTGTTTACAATTTCCAAACTGGGACATAGAGTTTACGCTAAAGAGAACAAACTCGCTTAGTGAACATTTTCAGGTTTATAAATATTGTTATATAGCGTTTATCAAAATGCATTAACATGCAACCAGCTCTACAAATACCGAAGGCAAATTGATTAGCATGAATCTGTATGTAAGATGTATATTTACTATATTCACTTTGGATATAAAACCATAACCATTACCAAAGACAAAATTATTCTTCTTTTGTTGTGTGTAGGCCTATGGCGGGCTAATTAGCTACAATGGAGTAGGTTCTGGGTCAATAATTACTTATAAAGGATCATTCACGGAAGAGTGGGAGCCTACTTATCCAAAAATAGGCAACCCAAGATACACATCACAAAATACTGCGATATCTAAATTTCTATTGGTGGTATTGTGAATCAGAGATACCTGTTGTATATGGTTGACAGTTTAATGTCTTACATGAAATGAAATAATGTTTTAATAATATGTATTCAAATGTACAGGAAAACGATATTATATTAAAAGGAGAAATCTGTTTAAATTTTCTTCGTAATACATTAATACTGAAGAAGTGAATTTAAATATAAGACGATATAGTGGTACCAGCAAGATGGTGTTCATGCCACGTAAACTGTTAAGTCGAACATGTCATGCATCTCTGATTTATAATCCCGCTAATATAAATATTGATATCCCAGTAGCTTATGACATGGATTGCCTATTTTTGGAACAGTAGGCTCGTACTCTCCCGTAATTTGCCCTGTATTGATATTATAGAAGATTTGACAATTAGTGAAAGATTTAGAATCGTATTCACTTAGAAGACTTTTAATTTGGTACACGTAAGAATATTGAAATATCAATACTTAATAATATTGATGTAACTGTTTACCATACCATTATCAAAAGCGTATAAATAACGCTGTTATATTTGATAGAGGAAGACTGATAACATGTTTTTTTCGATCGAAGCATCTATTTGTTTTTATTTTAATTAATTATTGTCAAAAGGAGACCTAGATGGATGTACTTCTCTAATTAAAGCTTGCTCTAAAGCAAGTTGAGGTACCTACTACTCTATGCCGATAACTACAAATTGTAATGTAAATATAAAAAAGTCAGTAAAATAAAGGACTTTTGGGTGTTGTTTTTAATACTTTATAATTTATAAACCAATTTCCTGAAATACAAAACTTCTATATAAACTACCAACTACCAATTTTATCGAAAATGGGCATAAAAGCTGTAAACAGAAGCATTAAAGTCTTTTATATCGAATTTTAGGTTATAGTTTTGTAAACCGTTTTAGTTTTATTTCAATCGAGTTCTCAATGAAAGAAGATAAATCCAAATTACGAATCACTAATCATTTGCACGTGTGGTGTTGGCGCAGTTGGTAGAGCGTTTTCTGAGTAAAACGTCGATTCTGGCTTGGGTTCGAAACCTAAGCATTATTATGCAGATTTATAAAATTCTTGTCTGCAACCTACCACACCCAATTTCCCAATCCGGCTTGCAACCGTGGGATCTTAATGCTAAAACTCTTCTCTGGAATTTCTGTTGTTCGTATTCGACGTTAAACTGTAGGTTTCCCATTTTTCTACCTTAGCGCTGAGGAAGAACACGTGACAGAGAAGAGGCCCATGCCCAGCAGTGGTACGAAAAGGCTGTCAATGAATCATTTTTACACGAACTTTATAAACTGAGACTGACATAAAAGCGACTCGAATCGAATTTTTGAGAGATTGAACAAATACATATTTTTTACCCCGTTCTAAGTAGGGGGATATATAAGAGAAAGGAAGGCTTGCAAATGTTTCACCTGCTGGTATCTATCTTCTTCGAGTGCTTTTATCTCTTACGAGGCGTAGCGATCTTCTGTTCTATGCATATATTGCGCGTTTAGCGTGCCACAGACATTGAGGACTTACAGATTAACGTGGGTTCCGAACCACGGGAAGTGTAAACACTGCTACTCCAGAGAAAATGTTGGTATTTATAAATATTAGTAAAAATGGATTTAAATCTTCTTCATTCAGTATAAAAAAAGTTATAGCAATAATAATGTACGTATGTTCACCCATAGTACGAGGAACCGAAATTCTTGAAGAACAAAAGGATGTATAAGATTAGGCAGGATACCTAGTAATGAAATTCGCAACGAATTGGATATCTATTCAATAAACGGGCAAATATAAAGCTATAAGGAAGATGGTTAGAGCATCTGCACAGAATGGCGAAGGAAGACTACCAATGAGGGAACAAAATTATAAAGAGCGGGAAGAAGAGATCCAGGACAGCCGAGGAAGAGATGGAAGTAAAAGAAAATGTGAAGTTGGAACAGACAAACGCCTACCCCATGAAAGCGAGAAGAAGAAGAAGTACGAGGCTAAACGAAAACAATTATTTTTAATTAAAACACGTGTGCTAACTAGAATGAAGATTGTTAGTTACTATAATCACCTCTTCTCTTAATGCAGATGGTTCGACATTTTGCTCATGACTTTATATAATTTTGGAAATATTTTATCATTTGGTTGCTACGCCATTGCATACCCGCATAATGCAGAATGTTGAAGAGTAAGTAAAATTTAAAAATATAAGTCGGACAAACTACATAACAGAATTGTTTTCATTTGCTGTTCGATAACTACGTGGCCTAACACAGAGCTGGCGCGAATTCGGAGGAGTCTTCTTTACCATTCTGTAGAACTATCCTTTGTTAGATTAAATATGGCAGTACAGAGCGATCTGTCAATTGTCTGTTTTGGACAGTACGCCAAAGTGAACGTCTCGTGTGATTTTGTAAACAATGAAACAACCGAGTTGAGAGTAGTGATAAAGTACTTTCATTTGAATGGCTTAACACCAACCGAAATCAAAGCAGAGCTGGATTCAACACTATTGGAATCCGCTCCTTCGTGTGCAATGGTTACAAACTGGGTTGCCGAGTTCAAGCATGGCCGTGTGAGCACAAATGATGAACCCTGTAGTGGACGTCCAAAAACTGCTACTGCCCCGGCTATGGTTGAAAAAGTCCACCGTATCATATTGGATGACCGTCGAGTAAAAGTGCGCAAGATAGCAGACATAGTGGGTACCTCAAACGACAGTGTGCACAGAATTTTAACTGAAGAACTGGAAATGAAAAATACTCGGCGCGTTGGGTGCCGCGGTTGCTCACACCGGAGGAAAAACTGAATCGTTTGAGTTTCTCGCGACCTTTTGGCACGTTTTCGTCACAATCCGAAGGTTTTTTTGCGCTGTTTCATAACCGTCGATGAAACCTGGGTCCACCATTATACTCCCGAAAAAAATAAACAGTCCAAACAATGGACACACAAATGTTCTCCGCCACCAAAGAAAGCAAAAACAGTTTTGTCAGCAGGAAAGGTTATGGCATCCGTATTTTGGGTATTTGTAATTATCTTGGTCGACTATTTAGAAAATGGGAAAACAATAAATGGCAAGTATTATGCCAATTTGTTGCAACAACCTAGCGATAAAATCAAAGAGAAACGGCCTTATTTGGTAAAGAAGAAAGTGCTTTTCCATCAAGATAACGCACCTGCCCATAAGTCTGCGATTGCAATGGCCAAAATTCATAAATTGGGATTTGAATTAGTGCCCCATTCGCTCTATTCCCCAGATTTGGCTCCCAGCGATTATCATCTGTTTCCAATCCTGAAAAAATAGCTCGGCGGTAAGAGATTTTCATCTAATTCCGAGGTAATCGCTGCTGTAAATAGCTATTTCGAGAACTTGGATTCATCGACCTACAATGAAGGCATTGCTAATTTGGAATATCGTTGGAATAAGTGTGTTGAGCGAGCAGGAGACTATATTGAAAAATAAAATGTTTTTTGTCGAAAAAAACTTGCGTTTTCGTTGTTAGGCCAGGTAGTTATCGAACAATCCGCGTACTTATCACACATTACTTAAAATAACAAAAACAGTTTTAACAGTTCTAACGCGTTAGAACACTCAAGAGAAGATTTTCTGTCATTTTTCTCATTCTAACTAATATATCAATGTAAATTCTCAATATATAAATGTATATTCATAAAGTTACTATTATCAAAAGTAATGCAATCGCGTGGTTCTCAGTCATCAAGAATATTCGATCGATCCAAATTTAATCGGATGTAAGTGAATGCCACAATCCTGTTGCACTGCGGGCATGGATGGACATCGCTACTTGACAATATTACATCTATTCTCTCCCGGCGTCCCGACGATATTATATTAAGAGACTATTAGATAGACATGTCTAATGAAACGGTCCCTGGCATTAGAGACCGCAAGCAAGTGCGGAATTAAGGATAGCCTTGAACCCTGGAGAGCATCAAGTGCAAAATCAAATAAAAATTTAACGTGTCGTGTCCGTCAAACCCGAAAGTTCAGCTTATTATAGCTACAAGAATCCAAAAGGTGATTATTAATAATAGAATAAAATTGAATTTGTCATTTCAGATCATGAATGTCAAACTAATACGAAGGTTATTAATAAAAAAATATTCTGGTTCTGCCTTCGAGTTATTTTTAGGGATGCCAATAAGAATGTTAGTGATTTTTGTATATATTTTATGAATAATTGATGTTTAAATAGTGCTGAAATTATATATTCTGTATTTGTGACAGTTGGAGTTGTGCGCACTTTTATACAGTATATCTATGTGTAACTTTTGAGATTTTAAAATATGTGGAAAACGATGTGTTTGAAGATGATTCAGATGATAACCGATTTTTTAACATTTAAAAAAATAATATTTTGCAAATATTTGCGCGGTATCGTAAGTGCTTTCATATAACTTAGTTTAATTTCCAAATTCTGAAATTACCCTTTTTTACTTTTAATTTGATGAACATTTCGTTTTCATGCGTCGTGGTTTTGGGCTTCGCCTTTGACATGTTGCCACGATTTACCAATGTGTACCCAGTGTTCTCTACCATATATTGCGAGGACAACTGCTCTACATTTTCCTTTGTTTGGGTTCCAGTCGACTGCTTGCCTTGTGGGACTGTTTAAGGGGTTTTCGTAGCATATGCCCAATTTACTGCCAATTTCTTGTTATTAGTGTTTTTTCGATCGGTTCTTCTTCTGTTTCTCCCATTTAAGATTCTCTCCGGCCACCATATCTCCATTATTTTCCTCAAACATTTATTCACAAACATTTGCACCCGATTTATATCTATTTTATTTGTCACCCAAGTCTCGGCACTATATAACAGTACCCTTTTCACGTTTGTATTAAATATTCTGATTTTATAATTTACATACAGCACGCTTGATTTCCGGATGTTTTTAATGCTGTAAAAGCCTCCAGCGCTTTTCCTATTCGTACCAGCATGTTTTCTCTTGTACCTCCCTCAGCATTATTTATTACACTTCAAGGTAAGTGAAATTTATAACGTCTTCTATTTCTTCTTCTTCTAATTTTATATTAGGTTCTGTTTCTATGTTTACCTTCATTGTGTTTGTTTTCTTCTTATTTATTTTCAGTCCTACTCTTTCCGCTTCATTCGCAACATTTTCTGTTTTTTGTTGCATATGCTGTGATGTTTGTGCTAGGAGGCAAATGTCATCCGCAAAGTTTATATCTTCTAATTTATGAAATATTCCCCATTGTCTAAATCTCTAAATGACAATTTAAAAATAAAAATGACGTGTACGAGCATTTTTTTGAAATATTTTTCTCAACGATTTTATAGAATTTATCTGTTACTTTCGGGAAGCACTGTATATATATAAATATTCCATCCATCTATTAATCTGCTGGCGCTCTTCGGTAAGCGTTTCCATTACAGTTCTTCTGTGGTTTTATATACTGTTTTCATGTAATGTTTTTTTGTCGCCTTTTCTGCTTCCTCCAGTTTTTTGGTATACTATTTCCTTTTATCCTTTCTTGCAGTTTTTCGTTTCTTTACCTCTTTCTTTATATTGTATTCGTAATTTTTCGTAAGCATGTTTGTTTTTTCTCCAACCTGTTGATTCTTTGTGCTTCTTTTACAAGCTTACACGTTTCTTCAGATATCCATTAGTTCATGTTATATCGTCTATTTCCTAGTACCTTTCCTGCTGTGACTATCAATCTAGTTTTAGTTACCTTTTAAATATTTTCTGTACTTGCATTTTGTTCAATATTTTTTGACTCTTCATATTTTTTCTTTGATATACTAATATATTATATTTGAGTTTCTTCTTCCTATAAGCTTTTAGTGTTGAAGTTTACTCCTTCCGAACTTCCTCTTAGATGTCCGAAACTACGTTTGCTCCTTTCATTGCACGTACGTTCAGAAGGGAACTTTTCTATTTCTTCCTTATTGTTATGTGATTTATTTGATTTTTGGTTCTTTGATCTAGACACATCCATGTGGCTTTATGTATTTGTTTATGTTGAAACAAGCTTCCTCCTATTGCTAGGTCATTAAATACGCAGAAATCTTTTCCTTTGCCCTTTATTTAGAAATAATTCCACGATATCTAATAGAGTTGCAAAAATAACTTAACTCAGTAAAAGTTTTTTGAATGTTTTTATGGTTATATGTATGTACGGCTACATTTGCCTGTTTATGCAATTATCTGTTATTCTGTCTATTTGTTGCTTTATATTTATGTTTATTTACGAGCGTTTAAGTTTTTCTTTTTTTATATGTCGTTTATTATATCGTTCCATGTACGTAATTATTTCTGTTGTGGTTTTCGAATTGCCTGTTTATGTTTGTATTCTTGTTTTGTCTCGTCTGTCTCTATCATAATTTGTCTAATCCACTGATTTACCTCAGGTCTGTGGATGTGGCTCTTTCTTTGGTTCTGTCTGTCATTCTATATATTTATATATGGTGGTAAGTTTTTCTATAGATTCGCGTGTTGTCTATCTATCTGTCTGCCTTGATTTTGTTTTCCTGCCTGTCCGTTTCTTAACAGTTACTTTTCTACCTGCTGCTATTTGTCTTTTAGCCTGTTTTTTTTTCTTCTTCGCAGTTACAATCCTCTGCTGTAAAATATCCTTCCTCGAGGACTCTTTGATAATTCCAAGTTCAGAATTGACTAAAAGCTCGTCATTAATATATACGATTGCTTTTAAAAACTCACAAAACTTCATATATTCTAAATATGCTATTACTACTATTACTTAACTGTTATATTTTGCTGTTTTATACGTAATTTATCGGTTGTCCAATTGTTTTTGCTGCTTGAATTTCCGTAATGTTTAAAGTACCACTAAAGTATTATGGCGCTACTGGGTCATGGTGGACCATAAATAAATTTTAATTATTTCCGTTCAGAATTAGATTTTTCTGCCTTTGGAAATACTATGGTTAAAAATAGTCTACAACCGGAAATAACATCAATGAAGTTGAGCGTGTATTCGAAAACATTTCTAAAGATACTAACCCGTGGTGGAATCGGCAGTTTAACAATGGTGTCCTAAAAATGACTCGTTTACATAACGTTTGGACGCTAAGATTCTTAATGGTCAGAATTATATCAACCAAATTGTTTAAACTTTAAACCATACGGAAGAATACGTATTTTGGAAAAGACATGAAACAAAGAGTTATAAGAATAATAAGACGAATATTAACTCACATTACAAGAATTATTGTGCATTGAAAGTGGTGAAAATGCAATTATTGACGAAAATAAGAGACAACACGAGAAGAAACAGTTTACCCAACGATCTTTTGACTTTTTGACTTGATACAATCAGGAAGTAGATGAATTGTTGGACCACATCGTTGCAGGAGACGAGACTTGGGTTTCTCACATGACTCCTGAGTCCAAGTAACAGTCAATCGAATGGCGACACACATCGTCGCCAACCAGAGTGAAAGCTAAACAGACAATTTCAGCATGAAAGATCATGGCAACTGTCTTTTGGGGCAGGAAAGGGATTTTGTTAGTAGATTTTATGCCGAGAGGCACAATAATAAATTTTGATGCTTATTGTGTGACCTTGAGAAAACTCCGGCGTGCAATACAAAACAAGCGGCGTGGCCTACTGTCTTCTGGTGTGATGTTGCTCCATGACAATGCAAGGCCACATGTTGCTGCACAAACACAAGGTCTAATCAGATCTTTTCGATGGGAACAACTGGATCATCTACCTTACAGTCCAGACCTTGTACCCAGTGATTTATACTTGTTTCGATACTTAAACGCGTTCCTTGGTGGCCAACGGTTCAACGACGACGAAGAAGTGAAAACTGCAGTCATAAATTGGGCAGCAGATTTCTTTGACGTCCGAATTCAAAAACTTGTTGAGCGGTATGACAAATGTTTGAACAAAAATGGAAATTATGTAGAAAAGTAGATAAAAGTATGTAGAATATGGAAAAAAATACATTTTAATGATATTTACAGTATTTTTCTTCTTATTAAAAAACGGACCTGTATTTAAAAAATACCCCTCGTATATCGGAATAAATTACCAAAAGACAACGGCAATGGAATAAGTTCGTTAGCAAGAACTATCACCGGAATGGCGTAAATAACGACATTAAAGATCAGAAGGGAGACATACAATGGGAATACCGAAGAAAGGAGAAAATAAGGAATATAATGGATGTCAGAATGTATACGAATGTTACAAGATCGATTAACATACGTTTCATAAATCATAGCGGAACAGAAAAGACTAGAGAGAAAATATAAATGGCGAAAATATAAACAGTGGAGAAATTATGGAAAACACGAGATGAAACAGATTACTCAACCATCTTATATATACAGGAATTAATGGCCAGAAAATAACTAGAATGGAGAAAATGACAAGACATAGCTGTCAGAGGAAGAAGAACAGTGCCTAAGAAGATATGTAAAGAAGGTAGATAATGTATGTTTAAATTTATAAAAAAGATGGGAGACCAACATTAACGTCCATTACATAAATTACTGCGGAAATAGAATAAACCAGTTGTAGAAAATAAGTAGCGAAAATGAAAGCAGTGAAGGAAATACGAGAAGAAACAGAATCCCCGAAGATAATATAAGTACAAGTTATAATATATAGGAAGAGGATAAACTGATGAAAACAAAGAAGAAATGAAGCAGATTAATACGAAGTAATGATGAAATAAATAAAATAGCAAGAGATAATGGGTCAGGAGAAATGGGAAATATTGGATGATCTAAAATATAAGTAGATCAGAAGGAAGAAGAATAATCGAAATGCTTAAGAGTCACTGGAAAGAAGGAATATAATGGACATCCGAATTTATACGAATATTACAAGACCAGCGTTAATATACGTTTCATAAATATCTTTATGTAGTATGGATCAGATAGAGAATACAAGTGGCCAAAGTGTAAGCAGTGAAGAAAACATCGAAAATTACAGAATACCCAACAATAATATAAAACAT
The DNA here is from genome assembly GCA_014611495.1 of Limonius californicus. Classification (NCBI taxonomy): domain Eukaryota; kingdom Metazoa; phylum Arthropoda; class Insecta; order Coleoptera; family Elateridae; genus Limonius; species Limonius californicus. The sequence goes on from JABXWE010001175.1 coordinate 27,272, forward strand.
ACATTTAAGATGTAATATATTTGAAAAGAATAAACAGAAGAAAACAAAAATGGAGGCGGCAAGTTAATATGAAGAATGATATAGTGAATAGTGAAAATAGTAAGAGATAGTAGCTTAGAAGAAAAGAGAAGTATTGGAAGATCTAAGAAGAAATGGAAAGATGAAATTTAATGAAAGTAAGAATTTATATGAAAGTTAGAGACCACACAGCGAGTAGAGGTGGCGAAAAAATTATGACAACGATTGATTACACAAAAAAGATAAGACCTTAACGAGGCTATGCTATATTCAAATGTTACGTCATGTTTACCATTCCGTTAACGAAAAAATATGTGGAAAATTTGTATGTAACATATGATCAAAAAGTCCTTGGATCGCGGTTGTTGTGGAATGTGAAAGTCAGGTATACAATTATTTACTTCTATTACCTATGATATTATTCTATGATGAGAAAAACATGTGTATTCAGTTAACTAGAGTATTATTGAATAAAATTCATGAAGACTTCATTCCAGGAAAGAAAATATTTTAACAATAATACATACTCATTTAAACTTTACAACAAAAAATTATAAAAGATGTTGAAAGTGTCTTCCTTCTTCTCAAATACATAAGTTAAATCGCTGTTCCACGTTATTAGAAACTTGCCTTAAAAGATAGGGTGTCCCAAAGTGACGGTTTTCAACTATATGTTCTTGTAATTCGTCCCAAGTGTTAACCGGAGTTTTAAAAATGGCATTCTTAAGAAGTGGAAATAGTCTAAAGGACTTAAATCGCAAGAACTGGACGGGTAACGACCTTCTGATAGTAACCTGTCATCGTAAAATTGCCTTAAATATTCCAGCGTTGTTCCAGCAACATGCGGTCTGGCATTGTCTGGCTGAAAGTACCCGTTATGAAGGTCATCATCGTGCAATTGATTGATGAAAGGTTCAAGTATTTGATTTCGGTATCTTTCAGCGATTATGGTTTCTTGAAAAAATATCGTCCCTATTATTCGTCTACGGGACATCGCAACCCAAACACCAATCTTAGAAGTATGCTAAGGGAGCCCCACGATAAAAATTGGGATTATTCTCGCTCCACATACGCATTATTTACGAGTGAATCTATCTAGACAGCTAAAAATAAGATTCTCTATAAAAAACGTTAAATCGATAACATCATGTTGTCATTATCATACTCTTTTCTGATAATCTGGTGGTAGCAACTCTTGGTACGTTTGCATTTTATAAGGAAACATGTTCAAATCACGTTTAACAATGGTTTGACATGTCTCGTAATTTAAATTTTGTTCTTGTGATGATCTACATAAAGATAAGGTTCTTCCACCATGCGTTGCCTAACCTGGTCAATAACATCAATATTTCTAAAGCGTCTTCTTCCAGATCGACTTCTATCACTGAAATCATCCTCTTCTTTAAATCTGCTCGTTCGTTGAAGTTGCCAGAAAAATACCGCTCGATTATAGCGAAGTTGGGAAACCTTTAACGGAATTCATTTAAACATAACTTCTTCTTCTTCTTCTTCTTCTTCACGTGCGTGATTTTCGGAAAAGAGCGTTCGCGATCATCAGCCGGGACACTGCTGTTCTAAAAAGTTCTACCGATGTTAAACCGAAGCAATCTCTGAGGTTCTTGAGTCAGGATATACGTCTTCGACCTGGTGGCCATTGATTTTACCTTGTAATATAATCTGTAGTAGGCGATATTTATCATTGTCCATGTTTCTGTCCCATAATATAAAACTGAGAATATATAGCATCTCAATAGTCTAGTTCTTAATTTAATATGTATCTGTTTAGAACATAATGTTCTTTTCATCTTCATGAAAGTTGATCGCGCAGTATCGATACGACACTTAATTTCCTGAAGGCAATCACTTCGGTCGTTTAACATTGAACCTAAGTAGCGGAATTAGGATACGTTCTCTATAGTTTAATTTTTATGTTGTAAGATCATCTGAGGTATGAGTGGATTTCTAGTTATTGTCATAGACTTTGTTTTCTTGACATTTATTCGAAGACCGTATTCCTCGCTAATTGTTGAGATGTTAGTTACCATTTCTTGCAGTTCTTATTCGGATTCTGCCATCAGAACCGTGTCATCAGCATATCGTATTGATGTGATTTTCTCTCCATTTATTATTATGCCTGCATCTGAATTAGATTGAGCTCTTTTGAATATCTCTTCTCAGTACACGCTGAACAACAACGGCGATAGCACACAACCCCGTCTCACTCCTTGTAGTATCTCTATTTCTTCCGTATTTTTTTGGTTAATTTGTACCAGAGCCTTTTGGTCTTTATATAAGATTATTATAATTCGAAACTCCGCTTATCTATTTCCGAATTTAGTAATATTTCGAAAAGTTTTTCATGCTGTACTCTATCAAAGGCCTTCTCACAGTCGATAAAGAGAAGGAAGATATCTTTATTTAGATCGTGGGCTCTTTCCATCAGAATTCTCACGAAGAATAGTAGTTCTCGTGTGCCTAACCCTTCTCGGAAACCGAACTGCTGTTCGGACAGTTGTTCTTCGCATTTTCGGTATATTCTCTTGTGTAGAAGTTTGAGGAAGGTTTTCAAAGTATGAAACATGAGACTTATTGTGCGGTAATCTTTGCACTTTTTGGATTGCTGATTTTTGGGAAGGTTATAAGCGTTGTATGTACCCATTCCTTTGGGAGTATGCCTGTTTTATATATTTCATTAAAGAGATCGACAAGGGTTGGGATGCTTTCTTCCTCTATTAGTTTTATTAATTCAATTGGTACCTCATCTGGTCCTAGTGCCTTTCCTGATTTAGAGGTTCGTATGGCATTGATCACTTCTTCCTTTGTTATTTCTACGATATCGTTATTAGTAACATTTATTACCGGTATGTCTCCTCTGTTTTCTTTGAAGAGATCAGAGATGTAATTCTTCCACTCTAGCAATATGTCTACATCCGACATGAGAATTTTGTTGTTTGAGTTCTTTAGAATATTTCCTTGCCGTACATATGGTCCTTTATTTAGTTCTCGTACTTGTCTGTGTAGGTTATGTGTGTCGTGCAGTTGTTCCAACTGTTCTTTGTATCTTCAAAATTCGTCTCTTTTCCATCATATCCAGTACGTTCTGAGTCATTCAGGTTTTCTTCTTTTTAATTCTTTCAGGTTTAAGCATTTCATTGCAGATGTTTTTAGCACTTGACTGGATCGTGTTGCATTTAGTTTGTGTATCGTTATTGTAATCGTATTTTTCATTTAGTTCTTGGTTAAATGTTAGTTGTGTTTCTCAGCGAAGCACGGTATCTTTTAGTTTGTTGACGTCCACTTTTTTGGTTTGTGATTTTTGAACCTTATTCGTATATTTGCCACTACGGGATTGTGGTTAGATCATAACATAACTGAGATGAATAAACTCAGTTACCATTTTCACCACGATTTTTATTAAGGTGCTGTGCTTTAATTCTAAAACATTTTAAAGGATTTTTATTTATAATCCGCTGACTTTTAAAAGATATAAAGTAAATGTAAAAAGTAATAGAAACAAATAATTTCGTAGATTGCTTTTAAATTCCACAGCAACCGCTATCCAAAGACGTTTTGATCTTCTCCACTATAGTGCAGTAGTACCTACATAGCAAGAAAGTTTTACAGGAAACCGTTCGTGAAATTTAATATTTTCCATTCAGTCCTGACCTGGTCTGTTAGATATTTTATTATAACAATAATTGTTACCTATTTTATAATTTGATGAAGGATTTACATCGAAAACTTTCTTTGGATTATGAAGAATTAAATATGATGTTAAAGCAGTATTTTGCAGACAAAAACAGACGTTATATTTTTCTCATATTGGAAGGTTAATCCAAAGATGTAATAAGGGCATTGAGATGATATTGAAAAGTAGTCGCCAAGTTTTCCTTCTTCAAACTTTAGAAATGCAGAAGGCTGGGAATATCTGACGTTCCCCTTGTAGCGTACAAAAAATCGATTAAGCTGTATATTTATCTGATCGACCACAATTGATAGTTTATAATGTTTGATACACAGGAAAGTTGTATCTTTTTTAAATAAATAAACAATGTCGTATTGCGAAATAAAACCCATTTAATACCCTTTTCTACAAACGGACGAGAACTGAAATCAAATCTTTTGAAATGGCTTTCCTTCCCATGTTTTTCCGAGTACTTTTATGATGAGAATAAAATTGTGATATTTTACAAAAACACAACAAAATGCAGTTGTAATACCGTGATTTATTTTACTGGTTCTTGTGGAGTGATAAACGGCGAATATCATCGTAAAGAATCCAATGACAATAATTCTCCAGCCGTATCACAAGGCTAATTCCTATTGCATCTTTTTCTACGTTTTATATGAATCAGACCTGACGTTTATGTACTTCTTTCGGTAGTTTTAGTTTCAACTCTATAATGCAAGACATGATGGTTCGTGACAAACATATTCCAACTTCAAGTGCAGAAATTTAACTCGTGCAACTGTAGTTCTTCTTGCGTCAGTTTTAGACATATTTCTTGCGTTTCTGACAGGCTGAAGTTTTTCGGTTCGGATTGTCGTGTGAAATAAGCTTCACGCGAAGTCGACTTCTGCTACCGACTTTGATGATTCCAGACGCAACTTTAATTAGTGCTAACATTTATTTATGTTGCCTGCTTAAGCTTAATACGGAAGCAATCTAGACAATTCGAAACGGAATTTCAAAGGGAGAATTCTAGAAGTTTAGACCATGCAGCGTCTCCTTTATTGGTGATTAGGCAGAATAAGGAAAAGTTTTAGTTCGCTAAATTAAAGTTCAAGAATTCGTCCGTAATTCGAAGAATTGGGTGATGTATTTGAAATTTTCCTGCAGTGGTATTTAAAAGGGCTGCATTACTTTAAAAATTGAGGAAAACAGAAGTTCGGGCGCCCTTATTTCAAATATTATTCAGTTGTTCACTGAATGTATTAAATAGGTATTTCATATTTACAACATAATATAAAAACTCAAGTTTTTATTCAGAAAAAAGTATAAATTATGCAATATATTTCTTAGTATTTAATTGACCAGCCTTCTTGTTTTGCATAACATTTACCAGTTTTTCTAGTTCGTCCGCGGACATATGTCTAAACCGGACATGAACCAGGAATTTCAAATTTTTTTAAATTGTGGTTTGATTTTAGATATGTGTTTCATATTCTTTGCAACAAGTTCTCTATGGGTGCAAGTCTGGGAATTACTCTGGCCAGGTTAGCCTGTCGATCTCATTGGTCGGTATCCAAGATTCAACCAGTTGTGATCTGTCGGCAGGAGCATTATCCTACTAGAATCTATTTTTCGTGTGCGGCAATAGAGAGACTAATGGGAAGCACTAGATCAAACGAAGCATGGAGAGTACTTAAAACATTAAGAGTTAGTGGAAATAACAAAGTACACTCAGTTAGTAAAAACACATGGAAGCAGTACCAGGAACAATTATTGTCAGAGGATAGAGATGAATACAAGAACGTAAATTGTAACCCCTTAGACGTGACAAGAGAAGAGTATGAGGAAATATCGGTAGAAGAAATCCAAACTGCATTACTGGTCAAATATGTCCCCACAATAGTACTAGGGTGTATTAAGAAAGTATTCAATAAATAAAAACAAGGGGACGAAATTCCAAAGGAATGTAAGGAAGCGTACATAAGCTCAATTAAAGAAAAAAGGAACGAAACGGATTGTAGTAATTATAGGGGAACACGTGTTACCGGATCTATAGGACTACTGTATGGGCGAATTATAAAAAATAGAATAGATATGAAATTGGGAGAAACAGAAGATGGATTTATGACAGGAAGATCCTGCATCGGCAATATTTTTTGTTTAGCACATTTAGCTGAAAAATCAATTTTGCATAACCGCAAGACTTACTTGATCTTTATAGATATTAAAAAGGCATATGACAAACTATGGAAAGTATTCGAGAAGAGTGAAGTAAATACAATTAAACAGATGTATGAACACAACACAAGAAGAGTCAAGTTTGGAAATGTAATATCAGAAGAGGTTTACTGCTGAGACAAGGGTGTCCCATGTCACCTACCATGTTTAAAGCGTATATAAAACAAGCGTTAAATAACTGGAACAGAAAGTGTCGGAGAATGGGTATCCCGATAGGAGATAATGTCTTGTATACCTTATTGTTTGCTGATGATCTGGTCATGATCGTAGGAGATGGCGAAGACATTGAGAAATCTGATTCAAGAATATAATGAGTGGGGACTTGAAGTAAACTTAGGAAAAACAAATTATATGGTGTAGGAGGCCAGAGCAGGGACAATGTGACAAACAAAGGAACGATTAAGGGCTGCGTAGAGTACAAGTACCTAGGGGTAACGTTCATAAAGGACGAAATTAGAGATACAGATATTTTAAACAAAATAGTGCAAGGGAAGAAGACTATACAACTTCTAAACTCAACACTATGGTGTATACAAATTATCCAAAACACGAAGAAAATCATATATAAAACAATAACAGAGAGTGTATCCACGTACGGTTCAGAAGTATGGGTGGTAAATAAAAAATGCGAACGAAGACATAAATCGTTGGAAATGGACATCTGGAGAAGGAATTGTGGAATATTCAGGATAGAACGAATACGTAATGACATTATAAAGGACCGTATATATGTAAAAGAATCAATTACAGAAACATTGGAAAAAAAGCAGTTACTTTGGTACGGAACTCAAAGAATATATAAACGGGTTCTATGGGAAAAACGAAAGAAGGGGAGATCGCGTACACGATTGAAAGAAATATTTTCTGCACCGCACAGAGGTTTCCCAGTAGGTGTACCTTATTCTGCAGTTCTTTGACGTATTTTGTGACTTCTTCATCCCGGAGTTAACGTGTAATCAGCTAATCATAAAGAAACATGCAACTATTTACAGGGGATGGACGTTTAACTATTGGCAGTACATATTTTGTTAAAAATTCTTTCCCAGAGAACCTTTTCATATATGTACTACCAGCATAAATCTTCTTCTTCTTTTTTAGATACATATATATTTTTGAATATAGTATTCCCCTGTAATGTTCCATGCTTCTCTTTTTCGAGCTGTTTGTCCATTTTTATTTCCTATTACAGAACCTAGCAGGTGGGCTACATGTATGCATTCTTGATTTTCATTCGAGTAATTTTCCGGATCATCTTTCGCCAAACGTCGATCTCCTGATTCCAAGGATCTTATAATATATGTTGCTATATCCAGTTTCATATTGTTACTTCGATTCTCCGTACTGTTTGTTAGTCTACTTTTGTTAATCGATCTATTACCCCGTTTAACATGTCAGGCTTACGGAACGTGTGGGCATGTAGGAAGTAATCCTCCTAAGTGGAACTATTGGTGGCACCATTGGCCTATTCGGTTCATCCGCTGTCATCCTTAGGAAATTACCCTTCCATGGTAGCAACCACTACGTTCCTCCTGCCTCTCGTTAGTTTGTCGACATGGCTATCCCTTGGAACTTTTACCACGTACTTTGGCCCAGGTTGCTCGATAAACAAGTTCCACCATGAGAAGGCGAGAGTAGGGTTGAGGTGTAGAGGCTAAAAGGGTGTATCTTGATATCCCCTTGTATTGCGCTTATCATCTACATGGCAGCACAGCATGCTTATTGATGTTGAATACATCTTCTGACAATGTTATGTGGTCCATTTCTAACGTTCCTTTGGCTTATAGCAAAAAATATCATTATTTCTCGGAAAGCTGTAATTTCGCCCACACTCTCCTTCTTCTAAATCCAAAACTAATCAGACTTCTTCTCGCCAAAAGCTTCGGATCTTAAGTTGATTAATTTGGTAGTATTAGGACGGTTATATGCTAGGCTTGTTCTTCTGAATACAGCACCATCTAGAGATGAGGATGTTTTTCAAAATTACAGTATTATCCACTAAGTCGAATAACTGTATAATAATTGATTATACATTGTCTTCTGGAATTACATTTTGCAGCTTCTAACAAAAGTCTAGAAGCAACTGAATGTTCCAAAATGATTTCAGTGTTTATATACTCATAAAACCATTGGAATGTTTTCTAAAAATTATTTTTAATAGGACTCTAACTAATCACCTCAGTATTTTGCCTATGAATAAATGAATCGCTAACAGCTAATCGATTATGGGAATTCGCTTTATTTTAATTATTTCTGTAAAATTTATAAGATAAGATAATTATCTATATCTTCAGTTATATATTAGTTACAACCAAAAGGTTGAAAAAAATTAGCGAGCTATGTAAAAGTGTGTATTAAAGTTCAATAAGAATTATCGAAGATACATGATTTGTAACACTGTCTGCAGCCTGTAGACGCGAGTATAAGATTAAACGTTCTGGAATACATATTACAAAATATATTAACATAATAATTATCGTCGGGGTGTTAAATAAATCTTAAACTGAAAGTCAATCAAAAACAAATTACCCTAATGACAATAAAATATCGCTCTGAGAGTTAATCCAGGTTCAGCCAACAGGCTCGAAACGGCAGTCCCTGTATCGGGCCGAGAATGATGAATGTACCCAACATTTGCATATGCCGAATGATGTATGAGTTCCGCTGAAATCAACAGTCGCGTATTATGTTCCGATTTGTGATCTATAAATTCACACTCTTACACCATACGCCAGTTCAATTTGCCATTATCCTACTCCTTACATCACGCTCCCTTGGATTAACTGCAGTTTCATTGGAAACTCCAAATATCATCTGCGCCTTCCTAAATTGGGGTTACAATTTATTTACGCCATCAAATAGCCGTTATTTTTTTACATCAGCACCTTACAGAAAGTATTTACGGTCTAGCGCCGCCATTAAATATGATGATGAAGAAAATTAAGTATCCGCAGGAAAAGAGCAGTTAGGATGTTTATAAATGAATGGATTATTAAAAATTTCTCCAGGAAGATGTCAAAAAATTGGGTTTCCTGAGACGACATAGATGAATATGATTATAAAATTAGATAATATCGTCAGAACCGGGAAGCTACTTAAAAATTGAACTTTGTCTACTAATTAGCAAATTATTTGGCTATTAGTTTGATTGGCAAACCGGTAACGGACACTGACGTAATTATTATAAAACCAGCACTCGATGTGATCTCCTACAAGGATTTCCTCTTCATTTAGAAAATATTATAAACATCAAAACTGATGCTATTTTTACAGTTGAATTACATACTAAATTTGCGAAAAGGAGTTTTGGTGAAGCATAAAGTTTGCTTCTCAGGGCTTCTTGAACGGATGAATGGGACTTCTTCGCCGCCCTATTGAGTGAGTTTAATCGATATTGTTTAGTAAAATCCAACAATAGGTTTGAGGGACAGCATGACTATAAAATCGGAAGAAAGCAGAAACATTTGGTTAATTTTTGTCTGATTTTGCCATCATAACTAATTTGTACGGTTTGAAAGAAACAGAGAGGCTCTTTGAAATTACCTTGCACTGATGTCCATACGCTTAAGTTTTGTCAGTTTACTTTATTATGTTATTAAATATACGTTTAACCTAATAAACGTGGTTTTAATATTCATCATGTAATTGAAATGTAACTGCTTATATGTTTCAATCTAGTAATTTGGTTGAAAACGAAAAAAGATATCAGTTGCTGCAGTATATTAAATATATCATAGCGGTATATGATTCTTGTTGACTTGCGAAGAAATGTATTAATTCGAATATTTTTGAAGTTTTGGGAAATTGATGAGGTATCGGCTGCATAGGGGAGCACTGCGGACACCGGTCAAACGGTATTCGTAGTCGAGCACAATCCGCGCTGGTCAATACTTGATTGGGTGGACCAATATAGTGGCCTATGCAACCGGTCGTGCTTCGGAGGGTACGTAAAACGGTCGGTCCCGGTTGTTATACGAACATCTTTGACAATCGTAAACCATGTAGTGGAACTTCTCTCCTCTGTTCGGCGGGTTAGGCTAGCTTCCTGCCCGGCATACGTGCAAAGAGGGCTCATAGAACCTACACCATTGTAGGTAATTAACAGGCCATTGACCTATACATAGAAAAAGAAGAAGGAAATAGATCATTAAATAATTATTTTTGAATTGAAAACTTATGTTAGCCAATAAAATATTACACTAAAACCAAGACAGAAAGGTTGCATATTAATACAATAAGAAGTTAATACAATACATATCAGCAAATTTTAATAATCAGCTATTATTATTTATATTCATTTCGAAATATATTTTGTTTATGTAATCTTCTTATTTACATAAACTGCTACGCAAATCTTCATAAGTAAATGAAGGGTCTGTTATCACAATATGTTTATTTAAATCTGTATATATTTTTTGTATTTAATGAAAATTTATATTGCGTGGTTCTGTAGTTCAAACATTGCTTGACCAATATAGCGTCAGTAAATAATTTCGCGTAAAATATAATTTTTGGGTAATTTTAAATATAGTTAGAATTAAATACAGTATTTAAAACAATGAGTTTAATTAATTAATTTAATTAATTACAGATAAACAAGCCTTCATTTTTGCTGTATTTCTTTGAATATTTCGGATATATTTGTTAAGCAAGTGTGTATTTTCTTACTTTTTTGTTATTACTAAGCTTGGAGTGATGGCGGTATTAATATTATAGTAAAGAGAAAGTATTTTAGTAAATCAATTTGTTGTGTTATTACTATATCACCTTAATTACATAAACTAAGCTGCCATCCTCAGTAGAAACCTGAACTAACTAAAGCAACTGGGCTGAGGAATACTTCTGGAGATGGGATATTCACCAAGTCAACAATTGAAGTCCAATGCTAGTAATCTAACAAAGTTTCTTTCGACGTAAGTGCCTTGTTTCCTAGTGTTCCGATTCCACAAACCATGACTACCTGCAGGAATATCTCACGGCAAACAATTTAGACCCGGAGCAAATTAACGAATACGTTAGACTAACTAATCTCTGTATGTCCCAAAACTGCTTCCAAATAGAGGGCAACTTCTACGAACTGCATGGGGATACTGCAATGGCTAATAGCGCCTTTCTCCATTTGTTGCAAATCTTCTGAGATCCCACTTGGAAGAAATCACCAGACAATTCATCATAATTCCGTTCCACTCCTTAACCAAAGGCCTTGATAAAATATGCAAACCATTCAATTGCAAGATTGTATTTTGTTCAAATAACAACATACGGAACTAACTTGTTGGGATACCCTAAAAACAAAGCGAAAACTTTGGAAAAGTCCGATATTTACGAAATTGTTTGTTCTCACTGTAATGGAAAATATATTGGTCAAACTAAACGTAATATTTAGATTAGGTTTAGAACATGATTTCAATAATAATAGGTTTGATAAATCAAGTGTTGAGCAACATATTTACGAGGCAGGACACGGTTTGAAACTAGAAAATCTAAAATTGTTAAAGAAAGTGCCTTCAACAAAAGAATTGAATTGCTACGAGAGCATTTTTATATTCAAAAATAGAGGGATTTTTTAAAATCAGATATGGGCCAGTTACTAAATCAGATGTAATTCATTTACCGGTTAGTCGTAACGAACCCTAACAGGAATTTAATGTTTAAACGTTTGTTTGTTAGATTATTAGCATTGCAGTTCAATTGTTGACTTGGTGAATGTCTCATCTTCAGAGGTATTCCGCAGCCAAGTTACTTTAATTAGTTCAAGTTCCTACTGAAGATGAGAGCTTGTTTGCCGAAATATGTGTTTATTTGTCCCTAATATCGTGGTGGTAAGGGGATTTCTAAAGTTTATTTACTTAAACCACCGTCTCCAATCAATCCTATCTTAATTACAAGATGAAAACATATATTGAAAGAATCGTCGACAGTTTTTATCTCACTGCTGGACACCAGTTTCTTCTTTGTCACGTGCTTCTCCTCAGCGGAAGCAGTAATCGGGGACCTACAGTTTAACGTCGGAAATTCCAGAAACTTTCTCGCATTAAAATCTCTCAGTTGCCGGCTGGATTGGGGAATTGTGTGTGGTAGGTAGGTATTATACAACTAAATTATGTCATGTGAGATGTTAAAACGTAGGAAATGTCATCAGCTATGTAATTGTGTAATTAGATTTAACATTAGAATTTCCATAAGAAATTTATTTATATAATCAATATTGTAATTTAGAATTGTCATTAATTTACTTTTTTCTGATTGGTCAGTTTTAAAATAGTTGAGAATTTTGTTGAATTATTATTGGATTAAATTAGAACAAAATGCTAGGAGATTGAAAATTTTGATAAACAAATACAGACGTGAAAAATTTTACTCCAAATATTGTGATTAAAAAGTGCTTGTAAATAAAGAATTAAATACCCATTATAAATTAGAAAAGTGCTTCATTATGTTCTACCATAAAAATATTGTGCTTCGGAACCTAATCTTTGGTAATATATGGAGTTTGAAAGATAAAAGCTGTGGCAAGTTCATTTGAGGCATTCCTCAGCCTGCAAAGTATACAAAAAGATCTTCAAAGTGGTGAATCTTCGAGATTTGATGTTTATTCTGAGGTTATGTGGGAACACTAAAAGTAAAACAACGCATATTAACCTTTACTGAGATTTGTACAATTCATATGTGAACATTCACTTACTTGTGCGACGTTTGTGTATCTTCGAGAACCACTATTTCACAGAATAGATAGCAGAAATCATATTACAAGAAGCAATCGTAAACAAGAAGCTGACAAAACAAGCAGGTCCGTTTGCACTTAGCAGCTGCGTGGAATACCTACGCGCATCGCAGGGTTGGATTGAGGAAAGTTGGTCTCAGGTAATTCTAATAAAGAAGTAAATTTTTTTTATGTTTATGAACAAAGAAAATGAATGTGTATTATTTTTGTAAATCTGCTTTGGTACAAATCTTATTGAGTATAATTAATTTCTTATTTTGATATCTTTATCTAGAATTTGAGTTCTTAAAATACCTGTCATTTGTGATTTTTATGTCTCTGTATTTAGAAGTATATGCAGTACCCTGAGATAATAATCCACTTTTGTTCATGAATAAGGTAGGTATTAATGAAGATAATTCTTGTTGTAATTTGGAGCTAGCAACATTTAATGTTATACCGGGTGAGATTAAATGTCTATGGTGTTTATATAAAGTAAAATTTTGATTTAGATTTGTAAATTTTGTATATTCAGGGAAAACTCCTTCATTTGACTTATAATAATTATTTTCACTGCGAAAGCTATAATCACCATAGCAATTTTATGGCACCTTCAACGTGGGGCTTTATAGCAATATATATATATTGCAGTGTAATCTCTTAATAAATCTAACTAATACAAACAGCCCACGTTGACTTGCGTCATAAAAATGTTATGTAGCTTCTTATAATTTTAAATATACTGTAAATAAAAGTAAATTTTGATTTATAAAACCTCGGCTAGCTTAAATAAATTGTTAATAATGTTGGTTACGCCAATAAAATGATTTAAACATATAAACATACATATAAATTAAATTCTCAGGGTTATTATTTTTTTTTTAAATTCGTGGCTTCCCTAGATTTGATAGTTATGAAATACAATAATAAAATCAACACTTATACAATAAAATTAATTAAGACTTATCTGTATCTTCTCATAAATGTTGACTCCGGGTGTATATCCTTATTGATGTCGCACCGGGTATAACTAACCTTCCCCAAATATGCGAACTCAGCAATTTACCGCCAAATATCAGATGACCGCTCCACTCCGCTTGATCTCGTACCGATGGTACCAAAATTCGCTGAACTACTTACAATTGTAATAAAACTCAATAAATATTCCAGAAATGGTAAGTAACTTCTTCTCATTAAACTCATTAATAAATTCACTTTGCATTTGACAGGCTTTTTAACTTATTAAATCATAAGTTTGAAAATGCTTCCACTGTTGATTACACTCCAGGTAAGTTTTTTAATTATTTAAAACCAAATTAAACACTTATTTATAAATTGTAGCATAATTAAATCTTTTTATTATTCTGTTTTAAATGAAAATAAACACTTTTCAAGTAACTTTTTACATATTCCACTAAATTAACACATAACCTCTTTTAACAGAAATAAACAACTTTGGGCACCGCCCATAATTTTCTAATATAGTTCTTAATGGTTTTAATTTTCAAAATTTAAGCTATCGATGAATACGTGCTTATTCTTTGAGCGTTGAAGACAGACTAAATTCAAATTTTGGCTAATTTTGAGACTACGGCGCATACAAAACCAAAAAATGTACCAATGGAATCGAAAATCCTAATCAATTCGATCTACATATGATCAATAACATTACAAAATAATTAATAACAAAGTTAATAAGTAACATATGACTAAACAAACATCAGATTCACAATCCTGATAAAATTACGCATCTAACAATACCAAATACAATTGAATTTAAGATAAAAATTTTACATGTGTTATAATATTGAATTTAACACAAAATTTCATTAAAACGTTACAAAATTGTTATAAACATTAAGAACAAATATCAACAAACATGTAGAACCAAATTATATATCTTGTACATACATAAAACATAGAAAAATAACCAATTATATAAATATAACCTTCAAATCAAGTTAAAACAACAATTTTAACTATAAACAATAAACAAGTTTAACATAACTACATAAATTCCTTCTACACCTCTCTATACACACAATATAATACAAATACAATCATAATATCAAAATTAAACATAAATAAATGTAGTAATACCCATCGGTATAAAATATAAATTCAACATAATAAAAGATTTTAAATTTCAGGACTTCGTCACACCCTTAAACAACTAAAACCATTTCCTGCATCACCCTACGATGTCTCAATTCCACTCACTACAGAGTATCTCCTCTCAAGAATACTTTTATCACTATATTATGCTGGCACCAATCACTTCCGAACATTCTACAATACCTTTTACTCATATCAAGTATACATTTTTCAATATTTGTTGAAATAATCTTATAAACATCTTTCTTTACATTATAAACAAACTAATTATAATCAATTTCAGGTACAATCAACCTCCTATCATGAAAATAATATCCTTTTTAATATTCGTACACCATTACGACGCCAAAAATATCATGTAGTCATAGTTATTTTATAAGACTAACATAGTTTAAGTCATTATTTATAATACTAACATTAATATAGAGTAAATAACATAGCATAATATATATATATATATATATATATAAAGGATTTGAACAGTTGTCACTGTCTTCCTTCTCTCAACCTTCCTCTCCACTCTTCTCTGTTGTGCCATTCCCCTCTTGAAGCCCTCGATTTTCCATTGCTTCGTCTACTTTGTTGCGCCATGATCTCCTTGGCCTTCCTCTTTTTCGTCTTCCATTAGAACTCCATTCTGTCATCTTTTTTTATCTATCTACGTTCTTCCGCCCTTCTAACGTGTCCGTACCATAAGAACCGTCTGTCTTCTATATATGTGTTGGCGTCTTTTTCCCTTCCCATTCTTCTCCGTATCTCCTCGTTCGATACTCTCTTCATTCTGGTTAGCCTGCAGCATCTCCTCCAAAACTCCATTTCCGTTGCTGATATCTTTCCCTTGTTTTTCTTTTTGGTGCCATACTTCTGCCCTGTAGGTCATTATACTCTGTACCATTGTACTGTATATCCGGAATTTGTTGTTCTTAGTCATATCTCTGTCCCCCAGTAATAGAATACCGAGCCCCCATCTATGCCTCGCTCCCACCCCATGCCCTAGAACATATTCGTATGTGCGAACGGCAGATTTTCAGGCGAATTTTTAGACTCGATACCCCAGAATTGTAATCCACGAAAATCCAGACATCACCCCCCTCTGCCTCCGCCTTCAAAAAACTCCAAAAATCTTCAGTCACTCGCACCCTCAACGGCAACAACCCCATAGCCCAAGCCACCCTCAGAGTCTCTCCCAAACGCCGTAACCCAATCCCCAGAAAACCCCGGAGGAAACTCAAGCACCCCCCCACAGCCCTCTTATCATCCCTGTACCCCGACCTCCACGATGATCTCCTCGATCTTGTCGAAAACACCCCCCTAACAATGCGATAAGCATTGTTAGGATCCACAGGCAATACTACACCCATTTTCTTTTCAATTTCCAGAACTCCATCAACCACCCCCAACGCGAAGAACCACAAAGGAAGCAAGGACCCAACTACAATCCCACAAGAAGACGCAAGAACCCACACAGAAGGAAGGAAGCTCAGAACCGAAGAGGACCAAATCCTAGAACGGCCAGCCCATACATCAATTAATATAATCTAGATTAGTTACAATGACATGTACATATTTTAAGTATTTTTTGAATAAACGTATTTATCATACAAGATTATGTAATATGTCTCCTGAAAAATTGTTAGTAGCTGTGTGTTAGGTATACAGTACCTACATCAGAGAATCAGTCAGGTATTAGTTAACGGGTGTTTAAAAATAAAGCAGTTAATGATTTGGTTATGGTTATTGAACTTGTTTATTTTAAGAAGTATTATACCAGTTTTCCTCTGGAATTATCACATCGGTCACATTATTTGTGACAATGTGATTTTTGAGTCGTTGTCTGTTTACAGCTGTTGTAGTTTTCAGAAACGCTCTTTTTGGGTCAGGTGATTACTATACAGCACAAAACGGTTTTAATGCTTAAATAAATATCGTACATGATTAAAATTGCCTTTCACTATGGTTGGACATATTCCCTTGAAAATTGACTCGAAGAATTGCGTAAAGAGTTTTCATATGCTGTTTTGGTATGCCAGCACTTTACAGAGACCTTAATAATGGGTCCAATTAAATATCTTCAAAATGATAATGTCATTAAAAACCATAGTGCCTGATCGATAAAAGTTACAGATGAAGTTGTTGCAGCAGCGGCTGAAATAATGGATAACGAGCCACATACTTGTATTCTGAATTAATAGTAACAAATTAATCTTGCTGCATCTTTATACAATAACAACAATTTAAGAATTGATAGTCCTTCAAGTCTAGAATTCTGTTAGTGGTTTTCCAATGTATATAATCACGATCGAGAAGCTTTACTTACGGAAATTTGTTTTAGTAACACAGTTTGATTTAATAAACGAATTTTTTTTTTCTTTTTGTATTAATAAACTGGATTAGCTCACAAGGGGTTTCCACAGTTGGGATCACTTATAACCATAATGTAATAAAGAATTACATTAATCTTTAAATCTGGGTTTTAATATCATATTCACTGATTTTCTTCCAATGTTGTAATAAATAGCGCCTGGGCAGTTTGTGATGTTGCCAAAATACTTCTTTGCTGTAGCAAGAATAAAATTGTCAATGGATGGGCTACTTAATGCTCTATGTAACTGTTCGTTTCGTACATACTACACAGCGTTGGTAGCGATTTTTAATACTTTATTTTAGAGCACCTTCATTTTTATTAAGATTTGTTTTGCTCATTGTGTCCCAAATATCACAAGCATACGTGATAAGTGGTCGAAGTATGTCTAGATAAATTAATTTGCAGCAGAGAAGATCGCCTATAAATCATTGGATATAAAATGTGCTAGTCGAGCGTAGGTTTCATTTAATTTATGATTAATATGAGACCCTCATGCCAGTCTTGCATCTAAAAGTAGTCTGAGATGTTTAACAACCTGATCCTTAGGACATCATATGATATGCCTACGTAGTAAATTGGTTTTTATCGTAGTTTAGATTTATGTTCCAGCGATGAAGCCATTCGCTCAGTTCATTTACTGCCAGTTGCAATAATTCGGCTGTAGTTTGGATGTCATGATGTTGAGTAATTGCAGTAGTATCATCTGCATGAAGACCATTGTTGAAATTTTCTGGAATTACAATATCATGAATGAATAAATTAAAGGAAGTCGGATCCAAAACTGACCCTTGAGGAACTCCTGACGTTTGATTTCTGATTTTGTTGAATTTATTCTTACTGTGAATGTGAGGCTTTTAGTGAATGAATGAACTACGCTGATTAAGTATGCTGGAAAATTGAGTGTAATCATTTTATAGATGATAGCTTTATGCTAAACTTTATCAAAAGCTTGATCGAAATCGAAAAACGCCGTGAGTGTACTGCTTTCTTTCAAATTCACTGATTATTATTTCATGTAAACCTTCAAAGTTGATGAGTAGTTGAATATGACTGACGAAATCCAAATTGAAATCGTGGAAGAATGATATTGTTTAATATGATTTTGTTTAATCTATAGATATGATCCTTTCAAACACTTTTGAGAGTGTGCATAGTGATCTTGTTGGTATGAAATTGTTAAGATTATTAGGATCATTACCAGCTATTAAGTAGATGCTTGTTTCTAAGCGGACGGAAAATATCAGATTGCCATACATATATCAAACTACGTTGCTAGAATATCTAAGAATTTAGGGGTTAGATGTTTCAATAGCACATTTGTAATTAAATCAGGCCCAGAAGCTTTCTGGCCGGGAGTTGCCTGATGATGTCCTCAATTTCCTTCCGATGGTGTGGTTGATACTGTCAGTAGCTGTGCTTTGATCACCAACGGAAGTCTCTAAATTCTTAGTTGCTAGGATTGCTACTTAGTGAGAATGTATCAGCCAGATGTTTAGAGATGAGCTTGCGTTTATGCGAGTTGGTAACGTAGTTGATGTTGTATTTTATTATTGATACTAAATTCAACTTATTTTAATTTTTTTGTAGCTTTCCGTGCGAGCGTGTCCTTGATGTCCAATTCCGCAATGTATTGTCTGAATAAGTTGATTCCATGTTGATCATGTTCCCATTTAACCTGATGTTGCAGCTGATTTAAATGGGTTTTGACTTGTCTGTTCCGTGATCGCTGCCAAATTCCTTTCTTGGAGTTTTTTTGTTTTATCAAGTTCAAAATGAGGTAGTTGATCTGGATAGACACGGCTATGCTAAATGACAGAATTGTAAAATTTTATATGCCTAATTGTGCAAGTTTTTTAAGGCTATATTAACACCGACTGATATCAAGACGAAATTTTGCAACTATTTATGAATGACCTTCCTGATGTCGATTGCTTGAGGGTTATTGTCAGTAGCACGGAATCACACAGCATAGTATAATCAAAACGTTTGTAGTTATTAAAGGCATTGTTTGTAATGGATATGTTAGGCTTAGAAGCATCCTGGCAACCTAGATCATGTGATTTGACCTCTTACGATACCTGTTTGCGGCCTTCTACGAAAAATTAAACATTTCACTTTACTTAAAATTTTAAATGAATTGAGAATGGTGTCAGACGAACAGTTCAGAAATGAATGGAATCTATTATAATGAAAATAATGAAATTCCTAGTTAAATGTAAATATAGCTTTTCTACCCTTTTATTCTAATTCAAATAAGTCATTAATTTGCTCTTTAATGGTGTTTATTTTATTATTGTTTGTAATCAAAAATTTAATAAAAAGGCAGCACGTTTAACAGAAAGTTTATGGGCTGTTTAAGTTGCGCCGTCAATTTCCATTGTAGCTACTAAGACAGAACATACGTTTATCAAGTCATGGCCAACTCCAAACTGTTAAGTTAAGTTTTCCAAAATCCTCTATAATTCGATAGGCGCTATGGTTCAAATATCGGCGAAGTATTTTCGGTATAACACTAGAAGCAAGTACAAGCTCTATTATAAATTACAGTCACTGGATCTAAAGCCATGTAAATTGCATCCTACGATCCCATTATTACCATGATCACTATCGCCCTGTAATTTACAACTGCGGTCATTCGATTCAGTTACATCCTGTATATGCCCAGTGACATGATATTGACAAAACTGTCCCTCTTCGAGTTTCTTCCAACAGTAATAAATAACTTGCATTAAGGGTTCATGAACAAACGAAACTGGTATGTGTAGTCCAGCTCATGCAGAAAGGTTAACCACTAACCACGAGTTGCTCTCGAAATGAATCACGGACGTTTCTAAATCCAACCGCAGACTGCAGTTTCACTTTAATCGCCTCCGAAAAGAGCACAACTGAAAACGGCCCCATTACCTTGGAATCTAAAATTAGGTTGCAATTCCTTCCCTGCTCTTCTACAATTCAATGAAACATATCGAACGCTCTTCATCTGAAACCCCCATTTTATGACTGTCAGTTAAAATTTTCTCATCCAGACCTTTTAGCAAGTCTCAAGGTGATGGCAAAAACAAAATCCAATTTAGCGTACGTACTAAATGTGATTTAGTAGTAGGAGATAAACGAGTGAACGCACAGAATTTGTAATTTAACTCCATATGATTTAAACGGATTTAACCGTGAACATACAAAGCGAAAGCGCTTAAAAATCAGAATTTCTCATAAACCTTGTAAAAAACTCCTCTGATTCGTTTATGATTAATTAATGAAGTTTGAACATTGTTTGCAAAGGAAATAAAAAAAACAGAAACTCCTTTGTTTAAGGTATCACGATTTGAACGAAAAAGTAAGCAGCAGGACGTCGTGGATAAGATAAAAAACTCGGCAAGCCGTAAAAAGTGTAATCCATTGCTGGGAGATCACGCGATTAAATACGCCAAGAGCAAATACTGGTCCATTACACGGGCAATAAAATGTTAAATAAGTAATTAAAACACAATAACGAATACTTTGAAGTTTTCGACGGCTTTCCTGAAACGCTTTTAAAGCGTATCTCCGAAGCAGAACAATAATTTAACATGAAATTGTGGGTACTTCGACGGTCTATTACTGAAACCAAATTGCTCCCTTAATAAACAAACCGGTTTATTTTAAGGAAATCCTTAAAAGCCCTCAAATTTGAACGGTTTAATGCTGGCTAAATCGGCTATTTTGGCCAGATAAATAATAAATTAATTTCATACTCAAAGGAGCAAATATGCTTAGCTTATCTGATTTTGTTGGAGCAAGAGATACGAATTAATTTACAGGCTGTGGCTACGTATGCGAAAGGACCTTTCGGGATTGTGCTAATAACCAGATAACCAATTTAGCTCATATTCTCTAGTGTTCTCTACGTTTACGAATTAAAAACTGTAAAGTTGCTGACTTAAGGCAGATAGTTTGGCTACAATTAAATAACTTGTATTTGAAGAAAATCCACAAATTTATAGAAATTAAAGTATTCACTTTCATTTTCTCCTTCTATATACGAATTACATACAACTAAAGCTTAATTTTTTTAGGAAATTGAGCAACCTTTAGAATGTAATTTGAAATATTTTTTCTGAAACAAAACTTTATACTTGCTGTTTTTAAATCAAATTTTTTTAAAACCTTTTGTTATCGCGCTAAATCAACTGTCATTGACTGTCAAATCTTCATTTCGTCAACCAATCCAGATCACAAATGCTAGTAGAGTCCCGAGATATTTTTTAATAGTAAGAGAAGTATTTATTTATAACAGTGTCTTAAGACTATGCCCTTTTCCTGCTCAGTGGAAGCACGCCCAGATTATTGTGATTGCTAAACCTGGAAAATCACCCACACAACTCCTCTTCTATAGTCCAATCAGTCGCCTACCCTTAATGTCCAAGGTATTTGAAATGCTACTACTTAAAAGTATACAAGAAACTGTAGAGTTCGACCACATAATCCCATCCTATCAATTTCGATTTCGTCAATCTCATTTAACCATCCATCAAGGGTATCGAATTGTTAGCCATATAATGGACAACCTAGAGACAAAATGAGAATTCCTAAACAAGGAAATACAAAAGCTAGAAGAAAGAAATAGAGAAGGAAATGTCAGGAAATTCTATAAATTTGTGAAAAACGCGAAAAAGGGATACCACGCAAAAACAAAGAAGGTTAGAAGTAAGACTGGCGAGCTGCTAAGGAATAAAACCGAGATCCTACAAAGATGGAAGGAATACTTTCAGGAGCTGTTGAATAAACAACCAACATGGGAGCAGCCCGAAACAATATGGATGGGAGCAGAGCAGAGTGAAGAGTCACCAACATATGAAGAGGTAACGAGTGCGATTAAATCCCTTAACAGCTAGAAAGCACAGGAAGAAGATAATGTGACAGCAGAGATGATCAAAGCGGGGGGAGAATATCCGTGGACAAAATACATATAATAATAAAGGAAGTTTGGGAACAAGAAACCTTACTGAATAGCTGGAGGACAGTACTGGTAATCCCACTAAACAAAAAAAGGAGAAAGAACAAACTGCAATAATTATAGAGGTATTTGCCTTTTGAATGTAATGTATAAAATATTAGCCAAAATTAGAAACAAAAGACTAGAAGTTTATGGGGAAAAAGTTCTTTGAGAGTATCAGAGTAGTTTTAGGAAAAGTAGATCAATCACAGACCAAATCTTCATAATAAGACAAGTACTGAGTAAGCCTGGGAATTCAATGTGGACATAGATCAACTCTTTCTAGATTTTAGACAGGCCTACGACTCCATAGATTGTAAAGCATTATGGTGCATAATGAAAGAATTTGGAATACCAGAAAAATTAAGACGTATGGTGGAAATAACAATGGAAGGCTCAGAAGCAAAGTACTAATCCAAAACAACATATTGGAAGCCTTTGAGATAAATACCGGGCTACGACAGGGAGACTGCTTATCGACAACATTGCTTAACCTGGTACTAGAAAAAGTAATAAGAAGCCTAACAATCAACTTGAAAGGCACAATACTGAACACAAGTAAACAGATACTAGCATTTGCAGACAATGTAGACTTAATAGGGAGAGGAACACTGGCAGTTAAAGAAAGTTTCGTAGAAATGGTACGAGCAGCAGAAATAATAGGGCCTGGAATAAACGGAGATCTATTACGGTTCCCATAAGAGAAGGAGATGCGCGGAGAAGAAGAAACAACAGGGAAATACATGAAACACTGGGACCAACAAACATCCTGGCAATCTACAACGCAGGAAGGATTAGATGGGCAGGACATGTGGCAAGGATGGCGGATGATAGGAGTGCGAAGAAAGTAATGGAAGGAAACATACAAGGATCAAGAACTAGAGGCAGACCCCGCAAGAGGTGGAGAGATGAAGTGGAAGTAGATCTTATAAAATTAAGAATTGGTAACTGGTGGGCAGTAGCACAGGACAGAACAAAGTGGTTGTCGATTTGCCCAAGACCCAACTAGGGTCATGAAGGCCAAGAAGAAGAAGAAGAAGAAGAGACAAAAAGAATATATACACCCGCATTCCTGGATATAAACAGGCTTTAGATAAAGTGTGGCATTTGCGCTTGTTACACAAACTACACTTCCCAAGCCAGTTATGTTTAGTCCTACAATCATATCTAACTGAGAGAACATATCAAGTACAGATAAATAAGACAGTGTCCGGCTTTTACAAAATCACCTCCGCAGGGTAGTCTACTGGGACCCCAGCTCAATTTGCCTCCGAGACGCCAACTACAACTAACACCGTAATTGCCACATTTGCTGAGATCTAATTATGGAAGTGCGCTAAGGCCTCCTACACACAAAAATTCTGCAGAGATGTCAACCGAAGATCCTTTGAACAATAACAAATGTTCAATGGTCTATTACGAATGAAACTCTCCACAATGAGCTAAGGATTCGACATGTAGCCAACAAGATACGAAGGATTGCAACAGGTTGGTGGGGCATGGAGGTAGACTTATAGAATAACTTTCTAATCAATTTGCCGTCACCAGAAGATTAAAAAGATAGTGGTTACAAGACCTACCTTTATAACTCACCCAGGACTAGTGTAAATTTTACGGGATTAAAGGCGTTGGCCGAACCCCATAATGTCACGTAAAATCACTTAAAATTTACTTACTACTATTATAACGAGTAAATTGTAAATAGGCAATATTCAATTTAAGAAAAATTGTTAAACGTTCAAAAAAGTGTTAATCAATTAGTAGTTTTATTTTTTACAATTCAGAACATTTGTTTAATGATATTGGATCTTGAATTAGGAATGTTTCCTATTTTTAAATCGAACACTTTTACTATACATATTCCAAAGTCTAACCCGATTGGCCGGGCATTGGGAATAATTATTTATGCTTTAGAATTATATTCTATTAAATATTCGTGCCCAATGTTTTACATATACAATTTGTGTCAGGGTTACACAGCGCTCCTTTAGAGGCATTTTCTCGAAGTCAAAATAAAAAAGAAAGTTCATAAACGCATGCCCTAAATTTATTTATTGCCGAGATATTAAAAGATAAAAGTTTCTAAAAGCATGATGTTGATTAAGTGGCCGTTGCTTTTAGAGGTTTTTATGACAACTGCATATTGTTTATTCGTTTGATAGATACTTAAACATAATCAATTTGTGTGAGTGCTCTAAAGATAGACACTCCAATTTCAGACAGCATAAGGGTATGATCTATGCATACCGGTGTATAAGCTCATTTTTTCTTACTGCTACGGATTGCTAAAATACAACAGAAGAAAGCCGATCGATTGGTCAGAACGGAGCCGTTCAATGGCCACCACTAGCAGCCGACCCAACATCCTTAAACTATTTTACGTGGACTTAAATGAGGTATTTGTTTTATTTTACGTTCGCTGGCTCACCGGAATAACTGATGAACCGCATCATTGCGGTTCAGCAACTATCAAGAATAGTCCTGATGACGTAAGACGCGTTAAAGAAACCTGCGGTCGTCATGTTGAATGCTGCATTCGCCAAAATACAGGCCACTTAAAACATATTGTTATGTTCATTTTAAAATGTGCCGCTTTATATGAATTCATTTCTTAATTTGTTTGCCGCTTCGTAGGAATTAATAACGTTATTTTAATTGCAGTCTTATTTTGGGCTACCATTGCGCTATTTGTTTTGTTTTTCGAAGTCTAAGTTATGTTGACAGTTCCCTTTCGTAGGCTCAAAACTACCGATTCTTGTTTTTCTCGTTCATGACCTCAAGCACTTCCGAGAACTCACGTGTTCCTTATTCTAGAACATTTCATGAAGTTTCGTAATATGGTGCAATCTTTTGAGGGAGAGTGCAGAATCCCGTTGCGTTTTTACGTCAGTCAGTCTTCCACCTTTCATGACTCCGGTGTCTTCCCAAATTACATCTTAAGGGGAAAGCCGTAAAAAAATCGAGTGGCCAGCGAGCTTGGGTCTGAGACTAACGTCACGTAGAGCGGGTTATCTTTCGCCGCACCTGTTAAATAAAGTATCGCACCGAATATTGCTTTAGGCAATTAGTATCATTTCGACAAAGTTCGGATTAATAGCAGTTTTAAAAGTGTAGCCTGATTACAGAACAATCAATTGTGATTGTTTCTTATCTCGATTTATTCGGATAAAAAGCGTTGGAACCCGTGAAAAGGTGATTGTTGGGATTAATCTGCTTCCCCAGGAGCGTATCGACCCGCGTTTCGTTCCCCCCTGGTTTCCTGAGACCTTCTACATTTTTTCCTGGACCGGAAAAATATTCCTTTCTCGACTGTACCTGCATTTGAAAATCAACCCTCCCGGAATTGTGCCTGCCTCCTCCGAAATTCAAGGTAAAGAACCACTTTTTTTTATGCAGTGTAAAATAAACCTTTTTTTGTCTCTCGAGCAAACTTGCAAAATTTCGCGATATTGAACTTGTTTAATGCAACCTAAAAGCGATCTTCAGTCGCCAATTGTTTATTGTTAATTGTAAAAGATAGTAATACTGTATTGTTCCTGTAAACTCTACGTTATTGGCCACACAGATTCATTGAATTATCCTAAATATTGTGCGTCAACGGCGACGAGTTTTGTTTCTTGAAAGTTCAAATATTATTTGTAAACTCGTAAAAATGCCATTTCCTGTCTTTTCTTTTTGTATCGCCATTTCAATAATTCCATTATATGTGTTTTAAAATTTATTGCCTCTTTTATTTTTGTGTACTCTGTATTTGTTTGTGTAAAAATTTTGCAAGCTCCAAATATATATATGAGGAGGCACAATAAAGGTAGGTTCCATTCCCGTAAGCTGTTCGCTTCTCGGCTTTCCACGAGGACCTACAATCAGCTGGATTTGGAAGGTGGCGCTCACTTATTTTGACTTACCCTGTACACAACTAAAGATTTTCTCCCATACGCGATTTTTACGAACTCCCCCTACTCCTCTGAGCTAAGCTGCAGGCCGTTTTCCATCTATCTGGTTACGGGTTGTCGGAAAAACTCGATTGGGCCGTAACAATATCCTTTGTATATTTTACTCTTAAACATGTATTTTTAATATACAGTGCTTCCCAAAAGTAACGGATAAATTCTATAAAATCGTTAAGAAAAATATTTCATAAAAATACTCGGACACGTCGATTTTTATTTTTAAATTGTCATTTAGAGATGTAATTGTCAACCCCCCACCCCTCAACCCCTAAGCCCTAGCAACTCCAACTTTAAAATTTCAAATAGCAAAGTACCCCTTATGATACCTCATCTGATAGCTTTCTTTATGCTGAATACAACAAAAACAAGCTTTTCAAAATCGGTTGATAAATGACGGGGATATTTACCAAAATGTATTCAAATGAAAGTGCCATTATTCGAGCAGGCGTTGATACGGTTGTAGCAATTGAAACAATTGAAATTTATCGTTCTCAGTACGTTTTAATGCGTTTGTGTAGTATTTTTAAGTTTGGATGAAAAAAATTTTTTTTTATTAGAAAAAAAAATTTTTTTTTGTGGAAAAAAAATTTTTTTTTCTTAAATTCTCAAAACCCGTCGCAATGTTTACAGGACGTACTGAGAGCATAAACTTCAATTGTTTTTACCACACATTGCTAAAACCGTATCAACGCCTGCTCGAATATTGGCACTTTCATTTGAATACCTTTTGGTAAATATCCCCGTTATTTATCAACCGATTTTGAAAAGCTTTTTTTCTGTTGTATTCAGCATAAAGAAAGCTATCAGATGAGGTATCATAAGGGGTACTTTGCTATTTGAAATTTTAAAGTTGGTGTTGCTAGGGCTTAGGTGTTGAGGGGTGGGGGGTTGAAAATTACATCTCTAAATGACAATTTAAAAACAAAAATCGACGTGTCCGAGCATTTTTATGAAATATTTTTCTCAACGATTTTATAGAATTTATCCGTTACTTTTGGGAAGCACTGTATAGTATCTTAGTAATAAATAAGTTTAAGACAAATCTAAAACTTCTTGTTTATTTTAACCGATAGAACAGTTCTCTTGAATAGCGCCCGCCAATTTTGAAACACCCTGTAAAACTCCATAAACAACAAAGATAAATAACAAAGTGTTATTTAAATCAGTAAATGTTTGAAATTGACGCCATCCACTTCAGCACATTTTCCAATTCGTAGAAATGATCTTAAAAAGATATTTTGTCATAGCCCTAAATAAGAAGATAGGCACCTGCAACTTGACATATATTAATGTCAGTAAATCAAAAATTGTGAAAATTCCAAATCATAAAAATATTGTAAAATTGAGAAACACCCTATGCAATTGTAGTTAAATGTTTTTGAACGTTACCGCCTTGTATAAAGCAGGTATGGAGCTACAGACTAATAATAAATAATGACGAAAGTTATCGGTTAGTACATATTTAATTTATTTCGTCTTAAAAGCATTATAATTTTGGAAATACAAATACGGGGTAAGAAACTGCTGTTCATAACCTAACTGATGTCGTATGTTGGTTGACCTAACTATGCCGCTTCGGTTGTGACGATAGTGGGGCGGTTTGCCCCACTGAAAGGGAAAAACGGACCGGTAAATTCATATTTTAGATTTTATTCCTATGCTGTTGTTTGCAGAAAATGGGCAAAATAAACGTTCGTAAAACAACTAGAACTAATGGAGTCCAGCGTCTTTAGAAGAAGCCATGCACAAAGTGGAATTAAATCAGATGGGAGTCAATAATGCAAGCCGCGAATGTAGGGTTCCCTCCGAACATTACGAAGATATTTGCAAACAGGAAGATCTAAAACAAATTTAGGTCAGATTCCGGAACTGGGCTTCGGACATGAAAAGGAAAGTATACATATAAAGGAGTCAGAGAAGCTTGGTTTCCCACCAGACGCTGTCATGGTGGAGAAAATGGCCTATGAATTTGCCAAAAAAACTTGGAATAAACGAACGTTCTTCGCACCAGTTACAAAGTTCTGGGCAAGACTAGCTCAAGAGGTTAAGAGCTTCTTACACAGAAATAGCGAATTAAGCATTAGGAAGTCGGAAGATCCGGGCCAGGGCAAAAGGAATGAACAGAAAAAAACTTTGAGACTATTTTTTTCTGTTGAAATAAATTTTAATAGAAAATGACTTGCTTCAAAAACCAGGAAAGATTTTTAATGTTGACGAGTCTGGTTTCCAAATTAACAAGGTTGGAAGAGTAGTAGCAACGAAAGGGGCCAAAAATGTGTATACGCCGACGAGTTCAGAGAAGTGTGAGAACTATGTCACTAGTTACATGCTACAACCCCTAAGATCGCTTTTTACATCCTGTTTTAATATTCCAATGCAAAAATAAAAAACCAGAATATGTTGATGGATTGCCTCAAGGTTCAGGTGTATTAAGGAACTCTAAATCGTGCTACATAAATGCTGAGCTGTTTGTAAATTGTTTCAGGGAGTAGTTACTATCTAATAAGGATACTGGAAGAGTTCATACTGCAATGGCGTTGAACTGCTATAGTTCGTATCGGAAAAAGGTGTGGTGCTACTTTGTCTTCCCAGTCATACGACAGAAGTACTGCAGCTATTAGATAGAGCATTTTTCAAACCAGTGAGAATCTACTCTTTCCAAGATATTACGATTTGAGCAATTCAAAACAAAATTAGAAAATTAACAAGACTAGTTGCCTCCAAATTAATAGGAAAATCATGGGGAAAAGCTGGAAGCTGCAGGATTTAAAGCTTGCGGAATACATCCATACAACCCTGAAGCGATAGCTGAGCATTTTTATTTCAATTTCCGATGCAATAAATGCAACAAATACAATACAATCCGATGGGGACAAAATTCAAAACCATGTTGTAGACGCCTTGCAACCATCACCGACTTCGATTGGTTTTCATACAGCTCCATCAACTTCTGCTGGGTCTAACAAAAACACCTAGAACATCGAAGAAGAAGGAAACACCTTCCAAACACCTAAAAGAGATTGAACCAACACCGCATGTTCCAAATGATGTTTCCAAAAGAAAGTAATCGGCTTTAGAATTAACGTTCTACAAAATTTAGCAAAGCGGAAACTTTTTGCAGAAAAGAATAGAGCCAGTGAAAATAGGAAGTACGAGAAAATTTACAAGCAAATTAATGGTAAACAAACTTCTAGAAAATATAAGGAAGTTTCAGACTTCTCTAGTTTTTCAAAATATCTTGTTTTAGGCTGATCTGATGAGTTGTCAGACGTGACCGACGATTTCTGCATGGAATTATTTAACAAAGTCTAACGTAGACTTGATTCAGTGTGAAATGCGTTTTTGACATCATCATCAAGAGCCTTTCTGTCCCACTGCTGGGCATCGGCCTCTTCTCTGCCACGTGTTTCTCCTCAGCGCTAAGGTAGAAACACGGGGGACCTACAGTTTAACGTCGAATCCGAACGCCAGAAATTCCAGAGAAGGTTTTTAGCATTAAGATCCCACGGTTGCAAGCTGAATTGGGAAATTGTGTGTGGTGGGTTGCAGACAAGAATTTTATAAATCTGCATAGTTCTGCTTAGGTTTCGAACCCAAACCAGAATCAACGTTTTATTCAGAAAGCGAGCGCTCGACCAACTGAGCTACCACCACACATGGTTTTGACATGGGCAGGTCGAAAAGTAATGATTAGTGATAAAATATTTTGTGTGGAAATTGTTTTGTTAATGACTGTTATTTACCCGTTAAGCTCCTTATTGATTTTTCAGAATAAATTTATATTTTTTGTATTACGATTTTTTTAAGTAGGGCGTATACTACTTTAGCCTAAAATGAAAAAAATTTTATTAGCCATTTTTTAACGAAGAACTGTATTAATAAAAATTGTTTAAGTTATCCGAAGAGCTTAAACCCAAAGTTTCATCAAAATGAAAAAATATTGTAAAGCCCGAAAACATTATTTAGTGGGGTTTCGCATTTAAAACATCGTACTTTGCCAATTTTGTTTAAGTAAAACGTAAGTTGTCAAGCAGGGACAGTGGGGCACACTGTATATAAATACATAGAATATATTAATGCTGGAGAAACATCATAGTTTAAGATTGTCAGGAAAGTGAGAAGCATTATGCAAATTTTTATTTCTATATGTTTCTATAGTAGTTAAGTAGTTTATTTAATTAACTATACTCTTGTCTAGATTAATTTGTAATTATGAAGATGTAAGCATTATAAATAATTTACACTGATATACATTAATAATTGACAGTTTACATTTCAAATTTATTAGATTATTTATTTAATTATTTAATAGAAGTTTAAAATTAACACTTTATATCGACAGTATTTGTCTATACTTTTAGTTAAGTATATTCAACGTCACATTGCCGTCTCTAGTGTTCAATGGTCGAAGTAGTGATGTTATGCAGTCATGGGCTATGTAAATAAACGTTTATTTCAAAATTGCTGCACACACATTTACAGAAGTAAAGAAGTAAATAAAGGATTTTACAAAAGATGTTGAAAATGTTGATCATTGTTTTCTAAACATTAATGCACTCTTTTCTTAAGATTTTTAAACACATTCACCAGAGTATCAGGGGTAAGTTCATCTACCTTTTGTGAAATAGCATTCGGTATATCTTATAGATTCTGTAGTCTATTTCTAAAAATATTATATTTTAGATAATGGAATAGAAGAATGTTTGAAACTGTAAGATCGGGTAACCTTAGTGGAAACAAAAGTCTACTAATTAACCGATCATCAGAAAATTCCTGTAAAAATTGTATGACACGATTAGGAATATGTGCTGTGGCATTGCCCTGCCGGAAATATCCATTTCTAATTTTATCCCAATGAAGTTAATAAAACGGGGGTTAAGATATTCTGAAGATAATAATCGGCAGATATATTTTCTGCAAAAAAACTTGAAAACTATTCGTCTTCTTGAAACAGCGACCCTTTAACCGATTTTTTGTGGATGTAACGGTGCTTCTTCAAACATATGCGAATTATCTATTGCCCATATTCTAATATTTTGGCTGTTCAGACCCATTAATGTAAAACCAAACTTCATCGCTGAACCACGTAAAATCCAATATGTCATTATTATTTTTTGTTAAGAACCAGTGACAATACTTTGTTCCAGAGTAGAAACCACGCGGTACAAGTTGATGAACCATTAGCATTTTGGAAACATTCTCAAATCTTTTTTTTAATTCTTCGACAAGTACAGTATGACGAATCAATTTCTTGGCTTAGTTTTCTGATCGGCTTAGGAGTTGCTTCCATGATATACCTAATATTACGAATAACTTCTGCAGGTCTTCCGGATCCCTTTTTCCTTTCCACGCTTCCACTTTCTCTAAAACTATTCAAGATAATCTTGGCAGTTTGATAGTAATTGTAATCAGTGAAGTTTGCAGTCTCATTCGGATAACATTTTTGAAATTCTATGAAACGGATTTGAAATGAATATTGCCATTAATCATTTTCATTCTTTGTACTATTATGAAAATAAGATTCTAATATGAAGATTTTATCTTCCACTGTTAACATCTTTAAATTCACAGTACTGTAATGATTTTTGCTGTAATCAATTAAGTAAATAAACAACCTAATAAAATTTGAAATGTAAACTATCAATTATTAATGTACGACAGTTAAAAATATTTATACTGTTTACGTTTTTATAACTACAGATTAATCTAAGAGAAGACTTTAAAATTCCAAGGGTGTCTTTGACTTGAGTTTTTATTGCTCTCACGGTACTTCTCTATTTCTAAACCATACTTATAAAACACCCTCTTGGATTTCTAAACCCATACGAAAAACGAAAAATTCTTTTAAAATTAATTACGGCGTTAACAACCATTATTATAATTTAGTAGTCAATTACGCGTCAAAAATCAAACCGAAAAAAGGGATTCCAAATTTCTTAAGTGTCCTAAAACAGATTTACGGAGTAATATTTTGAGAATATAATTTGCATATATTTTTAGTGCTCCCTGTATAGTAAATAGAAAGCATTAAGAGGAAGATGTTATTAGTAACAACTTATTACGTAATGGCTTTTCTATTACAAGGTGTTGGTATTCTCTTGGTCGTAATGGAATGGCTACAAAATTTTAGAAAGGATAATAATTAATGGCTTGACATTCAGCTGCAAGGGAGAAGTGACTAAGAATATGCATTGCTTTTAGGTCTGCATAATGAACCGATTGCATTTCGTGCAGAAATGTTATCGTTGGCGAGGTGGACGGTCTTTTATTACGGAACCGGTTGCAGATTATCTCTTCGACTATTTGCGAATTTCGCAGCGGTCATGGGAGCGGTTAGGCAATATATAGCAGCCATTTACGGTATGAAGCGACTCTACAAATAAAAATGTTATCCTCTTGTGCACAATAAATTATTATGAAAAGGCTTGTTACATTCATGAGACTCCGGCAGCAGAGAGGCGCGAATCCAAATCTAGTTGAGTTCGATTTAAAGTGCTATAATGTCAGCTGCGAATGCATCTTACATGAGAATTAGATACGTTCGGGAAATTTTCCGCTCGTTTTCATATACGCTAATTTTACGCGCCATTACGTCATTCACCTTGCGGCGGTATAAAATTTGAAAGCAGCCACGTTTTTCAGCAAAAGGGTCGTACCCTAACGACTGTCAAAAGTTGTTAAGTTCTACTTCTTTCTTCAGCGTTTCACACTTTTTGTATATGCGTGACACGAAAGCGACGGACGTACGACTTCAAAGGAACCGTCGAAGAAATTCCCTGGGACCGAGTTTTTAAAACGATCCATTTTTACATTCATGCCTCAATTACTTGCCAATCGAAAGCCATCTGACGCATAACGCGACGTTTCAATACTGCACTTCTTGATTGGAGTATAATAAATGCCCCAGTAATAACTGCAAGGACTCCAAAGAACATAAATCGCGCAAAAGGTACATTTATTTTCCAACTTCCTTGCATGTCATCTTTGTACTCCGTAAATAAGCTTTCCGATGCACCTGAAGCTTTTGGTTGCCTGGTCTTATTTTAAACTCTCACAACTAACTTGCAAGTCAAAGAAGATTACGATCTTGGAAAATGTACTTTAATAATATACGAGGTTCTTGCTAGATCGCTGTAATGTTATGTTATGAGTTCAACTCAGTCATTTGTGAGCAAAAAATTGATTATGACTTTTTAATACAGTTTCCATTATCATCTCAACAAAGGTGCACAACCGAGTATTCTCACGAAGGTGCGATCAACTAGATACAGTATAAAGGGTGTCTCACGACGTGAGGTGACTACTTCGTATAGGTAACCTTTGGACCAAATATGGTTAAAAATCCTAATAACGTTATGCCCTAAAGTAAACCGTTTTCAAAATACCGAGTTTTAAATTATTATTTATTAAATAATCACAATTTCTGAAAGGCCACTATTTACTTTTACTTTAGTTAAAATTCACTATAAAGATTGTTCAAAATGCCCACCGTTGCTCTCGAGACACATTCTGGCCCTTCATAAGAGAAATCTGGTTGCCCCACGTAACATATCATTGTTATTCCGAATTAGTTCTGCTGCCTCAAAAATGCGGCTCCTAAGATCTTCGACATTCTTTGATGGTGTTTGGTATACCATATTTTTCATATGGCCCCACAAATAATAATCTAAACAAGTTAATTCTGGAGATCTCGGGGGCCAGGGGTGCTGTTCTTCTCTGCCAATTACACGTCCTTCAAATTGTTGAAAATGGTCTTACGCGTAACGTAAAATACACAGGGGCACCATCGTGCTGGTACCACACACGATGTCTAATTGCCAGAGGGACATCATCTAACAATCCTCCCAAATGATCTTCTAGATAATTCAAATATATGTCAGAAAAACGAATGGACCAATGAGCATGTTATCAATAATTCCACACCAGATATTCACTTAAAACCTATGTTGATAATTTGACACTGAGATTTCGTGTGGATTCTCCAAATCTCAAGAGTGGTCGTTCTTTCTGTTGTTTAATCCATTCCTTGAAAATGTTGCCTCATTCATGAAATTCTATTACTTAGTTTTCGATTTTGAATGATGCAGCGGCAAAATTCCATACGACTAACGAAATCTGTAGGTAAGAGGGCTTGAACACGCTGGATATGAAATGGATATAAACCATGACGTTTTAATGTTTTCCAAACTCTCATTCGTGGTACATTAACTTATACAGATACATGACGAACAGACGTGCTGGAATTGTTATCAATTTCTCGCAGTATGTTGCCCTCATTGTTTAGTACTTGTTGTATTGGATGCTCAGTCAACAGTTTCGGGAAAGTTCCGTGTTCACGTAGGTAGCTGTGCGCTCGTTGGAAAACTCGTCAGTCTGGTAGTCGCCAATTTGGAAATCTCAACCCATATTCTCGAGCAACTGCTACTGAGTTTCCATCACAAAAACCGTACAAGTGATGGGTATCGGCGTACTCTCGCGTTGATAAACGCAAGCAGAGAAATCAATCTTAAGGGGCTTTACTGTTTGACGTACAGGTAAATAATATAATTTCCATTGTAATGTAGACAGTTTGTATCAAATACCTTAATATCATTTATTGTTTCGGCTGCTTCAGTATTTAACTAAAACAATCCGTTACTGCTTTAACAACCCATTCAGAGAAAATGACCACTCTTTAGTTTCGAGTTCGTTTCACTTCTCCTATACGTAGGTGAAGTAGTGACTTCATGTCATGGAATAACTAAAATAAAAATAAATATATAATAATAATAATTGAACACTCTGCATTTAGAAAACCGCTTACTTTAGGGTATAACTTTATTAGAATTTCTAACTATATTTGGTCTAAAGATTACGTACACGAACTTGTGTCCTCACGTCGTGGGGCACCCTGTGTATGGATGAAGAAAAATGCGCGTTAAGAAGTTTTGAAGAATGCATGGAGAATTTGGTGCCATAAATGTCAATATAGAGACTTTGGGCGCTTAGAAATGTGTATGCTACGGAAAGTGAAATTCGTTGTTTGTACACCATTAAAGTCGACACCACACGAACACTCGAGCAAAAAGCAACTGGAAATTGTGAAATTGGATGATAAGTAAATAGAGGAACTGGACGTTTTTGGCACCTCTGATTTGGCGTTGCCGATTTGGCACAGACCCGGTTTGATATAGACCCACTTGGGTGAAGGGTGTTGGGTGCAGGGACGGATTGGCACAGATCTGTTTGGGCGCAGACCCTGTTGGCGCAGGGGCGTGTGGGCGTAAGCGTATGTTAATGTGCAAAATATTCAAAATTAGTCGCAAATAGGGATGAATTTGTTGAAGTTTAAGTAATATATTTGTATTTGTGTGATTTTAAGTTTTTGGCGCCAGCAGTTTCTCGAATGATTGATATGTAGCAGTAAAATAATTTAACTTAATAATACATTTTTAACCTCAATGTTTTTTAATTGTATGTACAATAAGCAAATTATACTCACTCTTCGTGAAAAGAAACTACTAAACAAAGCCATTAAACATAATGTGAAATAGAATACATTTAATATAATGCTATTTAATTTTATTAGTAAAAAAATATGTTTCACGGACATACGGTAGGTATATATAGGTATATTTTTTGATTAATCACAAAAATACATAATATTGTTGCATAAAATATATCTAAGAATGTTTATTTTTGAACGTTTGGTGAAGATATTGTTAATAAATAAGCCTCCTTATCAATCGGATTTATTTATAGATATAATTGGATAATTCAGCAATTCTAATAATTGCACAAAACTGTTTATAAAATAAATCACTTTAACACGTTTAGCGTCCTTGCGCGCAACCGTCCCTGGGTCAAATGGCCCCTGCGCTCGAACTGCTCTCCCATTTGTCATTGCGCCCAAACGAGGCTCGACAAACCGACCGCGCCAAATCGTCCGCGGCATACCAACTGCGCCAAAACGTCCTAGACCGAGTAAATAGTAATACGTGTATATGGACAATATGATACTTTAAACTTAATGCGAGCAAGTGAACAACGTGGGTGCTAAAAATATGATATCATTTATCTGGATATCGGCAAAGTGGTAGATAGGTAACACGGGTTCTAAAAAATTTAGTAATATGATCAACGAAGTACCATCAAGTGGAAGCTCTAAAAGTGGATTTTAAGTAATGTGTACTGAAGGACAATTTGACGCTGTCTACTGAATGTCACATGATCAACGAAGTATCATCAACTGGAAGCTCTAAAAGTGGATTTTAAGTAATGCGTGCTGAACGACAATTTGACGCTGTTTACTGAATGTCAAAAAACTGGACGTTAATTAACGTAAGTTCCAAAGATTGTGGCTGTTAAAAATGTGATATCAGTTATCTGGATATCGTGTAGTGGTAGATAGATAACATGAGTTTTAAGAAATGTAGGTACATGAACAACAAAGTACCATCAACAAGAAGCTGTAAAAGTGGATGCTAAATAAAGCGTGCAGATGGACAATTTGACACTGCCAATAGAACGCCGAAAAAGTGAACGTTAATCAACGTGAGTGCTAAAGACTGTAGATGCTAAAAATGTTATCTGGAAATCGGTAAAGTGGTAGATAACTAACATGGGTTCTAAGCAATGTACTTACATGTACAACAAAGCATCGTCAACTGGAAATTATGATAATGCCTTCTAAAAAATAGGTGCAAGCGGCCGATTTAACGCTATCGTATGAAATCCGTAAAAGTGGCCTTAAGTTAATGTGCACGCTAAGAAATAGACACGCAGAAGAATGCAGGTGCAAGCGCCTTAAAGTGGACGCTATAAAAGTAGACGTTAAGCAACGTGGGTATAAGGAAACTGTAGTCTCTCCATGAAATGTGGCAACACTAATTTGCGTTACGTAAAAATTAATAGTAGAGAATATGGGCGCCAAGACATGCTGATAAACGAGTATCATCTAATAGAAGCTGTAGAAGTAGACGTTAAGTAATGCATCCTCGTAGCCGGCCTCGGTGGTCTAGTGGTTAGCGCGTTTGCCTTTAGATCCGAGGGACGCGGGATCGAACCTGGCTGAGGTCGGCGAGATTTTTCTAGCGGGGAAAAATCTGAAAATGCGCCTTCTGTCGGATAAGAAGTAAAGCCGTAGGTCCCGTCCACTACGATGTGTGACACGTTAAAAATCACTATTGGAGTTGGAATTACCCCAGATAGGGAAAATTCTTAGTTAGGGTGTACAATGGGCCATATGGCCTAAGTGCATAGAGATGCATGGAAAACCGCGTCCTAGATCTCGCTCTTTCAAAGCAAGCAATGCATCCTCGTGAAAAATTAGTCGACGTAAACTGGATGTCGCAAAGCGAACGTTAAGTAATATTAGCGCTAGCAAAAGTAAAAGCAAAGTAGTTAATTCCAAACTATAAATTTCGACGCTAATGAACGTAAGGGCTAAGAAGAAGAAGAAGAAGAAGAAGAGCGCTCTCATCTAGATACCATAAAAATGGACTGTTACGAATGGTGGCGTTACAAGGAAATAGGCGCTAGAACTGGGGAAACGCTCATCTGGAACTATTCGATAGGATGCCATAAAAATTAATAGTAAAGATATCAGCGCATGCCAACTGAGTGTCCATTTGTATGTGCCCAAATGACCCAACTCACCTTGTTGAGATGATAAAACCTTACATAATTCAGTACTGGAAACAGGGATTTAATTTGTCTTCTGACAAGGGCGTATCCAGCTCAAAACAACGAGGAGGAACGGGCAATTATCTGAATACAACTTCTTTCATGGGGAAAGAGGTCCATGGGGGGGGGGGGCATGCAATAATACACAATTACAGAAAAACACTATTATTAAAATGAATTTTTGAACAGTAGTTTGCGAGGATTGGTTGCAAATTTTCTAACTACAGCTTCCACTAATTGTTCCTTGTTTGCGAAAACCCATTGACGATGAATGCTTAGTATGGCAAATCCATTTAACCTATTTTCACCAATAGTGCTTCTAAGCCATATTTTAATTCGGCGAATGATGCTGAATGATGGCTCTATAGCGCTTGTTGTGCAGGGCCGCTAGCGCAAAATCAGTAGCGCCTTTCTAATGGTTAGAAAAAACAATTCGCCCTTTTTTAACACCTCGATGATATCTGGCGCTTCTTTTACCTCATTCCACACTTTGAACCACAATTCCCTTTCCCCTTCGATGCCTTCCAAATCGTAAAAAGTTGCACAAGATGAAGTACTTTTATTCCATTCCTCCTCATTTTACTCGGATGGAAATGTGTCAATGGAAATGCAGGCGATTTGTCTGCAGAAAATCTGACTTCTAATAATATGTACGAGGCAAGTAGCTTCTGGAATATTCTCGTTGTTGATACGTCGTGAAATGAGACGAGATTATTCTGGAAAGCTCCTTGTTGCCACGAGCTAACTACACATCCATCTGTGAGAAGTCATAAGAACTACAACCTGTACGTGTATAATACACGTATAGGTTGTAGTTCTTATGCCTTTCGACAGATGGCCTGAGAGTTTCTATTTTTTAATTAGTTTCTCTCAAAATGTTGGCATACCAGCAAGGAATCTATTAATCAATTTTTCAGAGATTTGTTGTTTATATTTTTTCTGTTTTATTTTAAATATAAACAAGAACTCAGACATTCCCGTATACTTCGCGTTAATAACTAGAACGCTACACGGTTTTTACAATTACGAGAGTAGAATGTGGTTCATCGCACATACTTACAAATCATCAGTATTAGCGGATAATTAAACAAAATTAAATTCCATCTTGAAGCTAAGTATTTATAAACGTGTTGAACTAAATTTAGAATAACGAAATGGTAATCAAAATGTATGGCGTTGACTTGCATACAAAACGTTTAAGTACTGTTACTTATAAACTAATAATAATTTTTAACAAATTATATAGTTTATAGATTTCTTTGCTAGTCAGTAATTCTTTTATTAATTGTTTCGTATTGTTATGTTTTATTTAGGTGCTGTATAATACGAAATTAATTAAATGAATTGATTTTGTTACAGACAGGACCACTAGAGGGCAGGTTTATTTAGTATGCAGTTTAGCTATATATTTTAATATCTATTTCTTATATAAATTATTCAACGAACTAAGATCCGTCCGGCGATTATTAACGAGCTAGTGACGGTCGTACCTGTTTTGGATAAACGTGTGTTCACCAGCTGAAACGGCACGAAAATTTTGCATGAACCTTGTATACTTTAACATTTACATTTAACAAACCACATTTAGTGATTGCTTTATCTTAAAATGTTAATAAATTTAAAATTAATATATCCAGCAGGGTGACCTACTTACTAAACAGATAGTTTTTAACTTACAAACCGATAACCAACAATTTTACATATTGAACTAAAAATTTGAAAGTAGTTTTCAGTAGTACTTTCGAACGTCACCATGAACTGTTTGATTGTTTCCGTTTTCATTATCGCAACCTTAGCAGAAACTAATATCAAGTCCGTAACTAAACAAGATTTAAGTAAATTGTTATCAAGCCACAAAAACGGATCCAACGTTCAAATAACCGCAAATAAGGAATTTTCAAAGGATGTTTATGCGACGGTACCGTCCGATAATGGTGGCAATTACGGGGACTTGCTGCATGGAAACAGGGAAAATGGAGATGTTCTGCT
Organism: Limonius californicus; assembly: GCA_014611495.1. Classification (NCBI taxonomy): domain Eukaryota; kingdom Metazoa; phylum Arthropoda; class Insecta; order Coleoptera; family Elateridae; genus Limonius; species Limonius californicus. The sequence continues at coordinate 66,956 of JABXWE010001175.1, forward strand.
TATAAGGGAGACGATAATCAACGAATTCACGAGTTCTGGAGAAACGGACATGTACTGGTATGGAAATTTTCGTGCTAGGTTATCACATGTGAGGGCTTTAAATTTCGGACGAGAACGAGGCTATACCCTAGAAATAGTGACGAGAAACAGCGAAGGATATGTCGAAGTGTATGTAAGAATTCCGCCGTATAAAACTATTAGAATGTTTATTGAAGTTTATGGGTTCCCTTAAATAAAATGATTTATTTGTATTAATATATAGCTTGATTTAATATATTTAAAAGCATTTCTATTCAAGCGTATATTGCATAATATGTAATAATTTTAGATTAGTGCCACGTCACATTATTTCTATGTCAGTGTTAATAAATATGCGGATGGATATACGGCAGGTACACAGTCGGTTATATAATTCCATAAAACAAATTATATGTTCATAAATTTAAACCACTAATAAACATGTTTTCATTATAATTCTACTTTATTGATTATTTGCATTTATTTGCTACGAAGAGAATTCGATCCTGCAAACTACTTTTGATGAGATAAATTTCAAGCCGTAACTCCAAATCATTAACAGGGTTAGTTTCGGAGTTACAGCCTGCAAACGAACATAGTCTAGCGCCCCCCCGCCAGCCTTAAATTATTATATTGTATGAAATACTATTAATTAATATACAGGGTGTCCCAAAACTCCTGGGACATAGAGCTACCACGTATTCTAGAGGTCAAAAGAAGTCGATTGGACCCAACTTTGTCATATATCAAAATGTACCGTTTGCCCGTGAGAGGAGTTCAAAGTTTACTTAAAAGATCACATTTTTGTATGCTGTTCAGAAACGTGTGAACCAATTTTAATGAAATTTGGTACCTGGGCACTTCAAATGAAGCCACTACTTTCAGTAACGAAAGAAACCCAAAGAAAATTAGAGAAGCGTTAAAACCACCCCCACCCCCTGATAAATTTGTTCAGAATTTTTTTAAAGATGATGGTACGATTCTGTGTTTTTTTTTAAGGTGAAGACTTATTCATTAGCTTCATTTTTTGACTCATGTAAAAACTCCGTAATTCGTATAGTTTCGAAGAAAAAAAATGTTTACTCAAACACCGATAACCGATATTATTATTGCAGGTTTAATTGTATTACAAAATTTAGTTGGCCGTAGACACAAAAATAAAACAAAGGTGATAATTTTGATAGGAAACAAATTCATAATCATCTCAGTTGATTGTTGACAGTAAACTTTTCAATAATTGTTCACTGTTTGTTGCTTTTGTATTCTTTTTTGTTATTGTAACCATCGTTGCTGCTTTAATTGTTGTTGTTGCTGCTGTTAATTTTTGCCGCTATCAAATATGGATTTCCCTTTCAATGAGCAGACCGACATGTTATTAGTTCTTGGATACTGTCAAGGTAACTACCGCGAGAGTGTCCGCGTGTATCAAGAGAGATATCCAAATCGAAGAATTCCAAATCACAAAACTTTTGCTCGTATCGAATGTCGTCTTCGAGAAACAGGAAGTTTGCAGCCAGCCAGATTTAACACTGGAAGACCTCGACAAGCCCGAATACCCATTGCGGAAGAAGCAGTTTTTCAAAGGATTGATAACAATCCTGAGATCAGTAGCAGAATATTGCAACGTGAAACTGGGATTGCAAAAAGCACTGTAAGTCGGATCCTTGCCGATCAATTAATTCGTCCTTTTCACATCCAGCCAGTTCAAGAATTATTGCCACTTGACCACGAATCACGTTTAAATTTTGCAGAAATGATTCGGGAGCGCAGAGTAGTCGACGATGGATTCCACACTAATATCTTGTTTACTGATGAGTCTTGTTTTACGCGTCGTGGCATGACAAACCTACACAATGAACATATTTATGCAGATGAAAATCCACATGCTGTTAAAGCTAGACATTATCAACGAGAATTTAAAATTAATGTCTGGGTCGGAATTATCGACAATTTTTTGGTTGGACCGTTCCGATTGCCTGATCGTCTGGATGGCGCTAGTTACCTTCTTTTTCTCCAAGAAACTTTTGTCAGAGTTATTAGAAGACTTGCCCCTTAAGTTGCGTCAAAACATGTTTTTCATGCACGACGGTGCACCACCTCATTTTGCACGTGCCGTAAGAGAATATCTAAATGAACAATTTGCTGGTAGATAGATTGGTAGGGGACAAGAAGCACCCATTCAATGGCCACCGCCGTCTCCAGATTTAAATCCTTGTGACTTCTTCATATGGGGAGCGTTAAAAACAAAAATATACGAGGTACAAGTTAATAATGCTGAATAACTGTGGGACAGAATTCAAAATGGTGTAAACCACTACGAGAAAACGACGATGTTTTAAGAAGGGTGCATTTCAATTTTTACGTCGTGTTGACCTCTGCATCAATGAAGTTGGAGGTCACATTTAAGATTTGTTGTAAAAAGGTTTTATTTTTATGTCTACGGCCAACTATTTTTTGTAATACAATTAAACCTGCAATAATAATATCGGTTATCAGTGTTTGAGTAAACATTTTTTTTCTTCGAAACTATACGAATTACGGAGTTTTTACAAGAGTCAAAAAATGAAGCTAATGAATAAGTCTTCACCTTAAAAAAACATAGAATCGTATCATCATCTTTAAAAAAATTCTGAACAAATTTATCAGGGGGTGGGGGTGGTTTTAACCCTTCTCCAATTTTCTTTGGGTTTCTTTCGTTACTGAAAGTAGTGGCTTCATTTGAAGTGCCCAGGTACCAAATTTCATTAAAATTGGTTCACACGTTTCAGAACAGTATACAAAAACGTGATTTTTTAAGTAAACTTTGAACTCCTCTCACGGGCAAACGGTACATTTTGGTATATGACAAAGTTGGGTCCAATCGACTTCTTTTGACCTCTAGAATACGTGGTAACTCTATGTCGCAGGAGTTTTGGGACACCCTGTATAAAAAAAGCAATAATAAGCTGTTACGAATACAGAATCCCTGCTTACGCCATTTTCAGCGTACGACTCAATAGACAGAAACCAAATGTATAAGGCATTGTACGAACTGCGGGTGCCCAAGAAACTGATACACCTAGTTAAAATGACAACCGCAGACACTAAGAATAAGATAAAGGTCAACGGAGTTACACCAAGAGATTGCAAAGTAGAAATCGGACTGAGGCAAGGAGATCCTTTATCCCAACATTGTTCAGCATCGTACCAGAGAAAATAATAAGACACAGCAAAATCAACAGAACAGGAACCATAATAAACAAGAATCACCAATGCATAGCATATGCGGATGATTAACACTTATAGCCATAACGAAAGAGGAGCTAAACAGACTGGTAGTAAACCTAGAGGAGGCGGCTGGTAAAATGTGATTGCAGATAAAGCAAGTTTACGGCAGTGATAATAAATAACCCAAAACCACAGCAAAACACAAAAGTAGAAGTGAGGCTGAAATATATCATGGTGATACATACAATGGGAGAGCAGTGTAGTGTTTCTAGGAGCCCCTAATAACGAATAAGTGTGAAGAAGACAAGGAAGTGAATGCGCGAGTGGTGAAGAGGGATAAGTGCGCGGGGGCCTTCAATGCAATTCTAAAATCAAAGGACCTAGCAATCAGCGCAAAAGTGAGACTTTACAAGACGGTAGTGCGGCGTACGCTAACCTACCCGTGTGAGACATGGGTGATGAACAAAGGAATACAGCAGAGGCTTGAGGTGTGGGAAAGAAAAATTCTTAGGAGAATATATGGAGGGAAACGTAAAGAAGAGGGATGGGAGAGTAGAACTAACGAGGAGGTGGGAACATTATATGCGCAGCCGAACATCATGCAATATATAAAGGCCCAAAGGTTAAGGTGGCTGGGGCATATGAAAATACAAGAGGACGACAGAATGATAAGAGATGAGATATTTCTGTATAGTTGCATTATATGTTCATGATTTATACCGTATTCTATTGCCTGATTAGTACAAGAAAAACTTTTAGAACACCGTTAATGATTTTAGTGTATGAAGATGAACTTCTAACTTTGCATATTCAACCAAAATAGGAAGATGTGATTTTCCCAGCCCCCTGGCACTTACTTCCAATTTTTGCACGTCCACAGGTGTAAGCGTTATTAACTTTAAAAACATTTGGTATTTTGCTCCTATCTGTCGATACTATTTCTTTATTTTCAATATAATTAGTTTTTAAACCACAAAGCTTACATATAAAATTTTCTGTAAACGATTTTAAATCATCTGGTGATTCACACTGTCAATGTATCTACTCTTCACACAAATCGCTCCAACGACCTGAGGGGTTAATGAATAGACCTTTCCCCAAATGGTTTTAAGCTACATACCGTACTTATTAATTTTGTATTTGTATTACCCAGAGCACTCAAGAAGTAATTTAATTCCAATCAGATTTGTTTAAAACCGTGTTATTTAGCGCCATAGGAACTGTGTGTTTGTAATAATGATTTCGAAAATTGTAATCCACAGAATTTTTATTTCAAAATTCTCGGCTCTTATTTTAAACATAGTGTATGAAACTTAGGCTTGGTTGTACAATCATTATTCTATATGTTCTTGAATTCACTTCAGTTGTACTATCTTTTCACATTATACCTTGCTGATTCTATATGTTGCATTCAAACGCCTTCCTTTTTTACTGCATGAGTTCTTATATGTTGTTGCAAATTTTTCTTATATGCATTTTCATAGTCACACATCTCGCATTTGAAGAGTTTCTCTCCTGTATGAGTTTTCATATGTTGCTGGAAATTAAACTTCCGTGCACTTCCATAGTCACAAATAGTGCACTTAAAAGGTTTTTTTCCTGTATGAGTAGTCATATGATGTTGCAGGCTAATCTTACGTGCACTGCTGAAGTCACAAATATTGCATTTGAAAGGTTTGTGTCCGGTATGAATTGTTGCATGCCGTAGCAAAGCAACCTTATATATAGTTTCAAAATCACACGCATTGCATTTGAAAGGTTTCTCCCCAGTATGAGTTCTCATGTGTTCTTGCAGGTTAGTCTTCCGTGCACTCCTAAAGTCACATATATTACACCGAAAAGGTTTCTCCCCAGTATGAGTTCTCATATGTTCTTGCAGGTTAGTCTTCCGTGCACTCCTAAAGTCACATATACTGCACCGAAAAGGTTTCTCCCCAGTATGAGTTCTCAAATGTACTTGCAAGTTGATTTTACGTGCACTTCGAAAGTCACACATGTTGCATATGAAAGGTTTCTCTCCAGTATGAGTGCTCATATGTTTTTGCAAACTGTTCTTCTTTACACTTTCATAGTTACAAAAATCGCACTTGAAAGGTTTCTCTTCTATATGATTTCTCACCTGTTGTAAATTATATTTCGTTGCGCATCTACAATCATAAACATTACAAAGTAAAGATTTTTTATCAGTATGTATTTTCACGTGCCTTTTTAATTGTTTCTCCCTATGAAAACTGTGTGCGCTTGTAAGAGATTTGTTTGATTTTTTTCGAGTGCGAGTTTTAATACTTTGCTGCGTGCTGCACTTCAACTGAGATTTTGTTAAAGGGTTTGTTATTACGTAATCTTCAGTATGATTAAGCGTTTCAGGTTTTATATTTAGTTCTTCATGCAACGGTTCCAGATTGATGGAAAAATCATAATCATATTTAGCTTCGTGTTGTAAATCAGATATTTCCGATTGTAATTCCCCTGTTCGAAAATATTGATCTTTCTCTGAAACACAAATGCATTTCTATACGAATAATACCTTTCTACAAAAGCTACAACTAAACATTATTGAATAGACTCCCAAACTTTGCCGTTGTTTAATATGTAACAAATAAGATTCAATTAAGCTCTGCCATAATGTTAATTGTAATATTATTTGTGTTATCAGTGTTGTTAAAAATATAATAATTATAAAATACAAAAACAATCTTGTAATTGTTTTGATGTGCATTTTGTTGTATTCATTAACTAACATTTACTCTACTGTGCAACATAAATTTACCATCTGTTTCCAACTCGGTTTCAGAAGGTTCTTGCTTAAGTTTAGCGTGATGCCAGACATTGCATGTAGGATTGTAAGTATTTAATAACGAGGACGCATTAGTAACATCTGGTTTGACATCATCTCTGTTGAATATTGGTTCCATGTTGATGTTCCTATTTTTATAAACTATAATCAGATCTACTAAAACGCAATGGTATAATCTACATCGTAGAAATACCTCTTTATGTCGTTAATGTTTTATTAGTGTTACTCATATACATTTTAACCATACTTTCGTTGTTTTCTAAGCACGTGAGATTTTACCGAAGATTATTTTAGGTTATGTTATTAGCATATCATTTCCGTCATGTGAACTACTTTACCTTTTTATACAGGATGATTCAAAGATTAGTTTAACAAGTGCTGATGCTTTTAAACTGTGCATCAATTCAATTAAAACAGTTCTTCTCAAAATAATGTCGTTAGCCATCTTAGTAAAATAAACCAAATCAAGCCCAACAAAACTTTAGTAATTTTTGTATTTCCTAAATAGACAGTCTAATGCAGTTTTTATAAAAGACCGTTGAGAAAAAAACACCGATGATGTTAGATTTGAACGCATTTCTACAGTAAACAGTAAAGCAAAAAATGCCATCCGGCAAAATTAACACTGGAAGAACTGTCACTTAGGCAGGTACATTAATTTTGATGCTTATACTTTTACCTCATTTCTTTGGAACTGACGGTATCAATCGAAGAAAGTTTTTTTTTCCTTTTTATATATTTATAGATACTAACCTAAATCTAGTGAGAAGATTTCCCTAGAATCAATCAATGCAACTAAAACTACGAATAGGTATGTACATTATGTAAAATATACTCGCATATGTAAGAAAAATATCAAGCAAATGGTACAAAACAATTTTAACAGATTAAGCTACAAAGTTTGAAATTTGAAACAATTTGTTGCTAAATGGATCCCTAACTAATTTTACAGTCCTATGTAATGTCTGGCATCATATCAAAATTAAGCAATAGTTGTTTTCGTTCGGTTCAAACATAAGTTGACTTGATATGGAATGACCTTAAACTAAGTAACTTTGTGTCTGTGTATTATTATAATATGTACTATATCTGAACACTATAAGCAATACAGTCGGCAAAACTTATTCAAGGCAGATATATTAGAAGATTTGGTATTTGCATGTGATGATAGTGGATGCTTCCTAAATTTATTTTTATTTAGCGGATTCAGTTTATAACTCGTGTAATTACTGTTGTAACATTGTATTGATTACTAATGAGTAAACGTACGCCTATATTTCATTATTTCAATGATCTTAAGCTATGTATGCTGGCCTCTGTGCCTTCTGCTGTGCTGGATCCGTCTATGTACGACTAGCCCTTTTGACAGATAAAGTGGCTTTTCTTGGGCCCACTGATTGCAATCGTATCTTGCAGGAAATGGTTTGTCAAAGTAATACTCTGGGAAAATATAGGAATCATCTTCTGCCGGTTCCTGTATTCATTTGTGTCTACTTCTTCTGTTTGACATCACAATTGCCGATTCATTTCATTCTCATACTCCATTCTTGGCTTCCACTTTTATGTATAGGTAAATAAAGGAAGGGGATTCGTAGATGCAATTAGAGTGCTCTTCATGACTTCACAGACACATGAACAAGCCAGCCTTTGTAACTTGTTTAGTTTTGTGATGACTGTTTTCTGCTCAACCTTAGGTTACCACAGTAGGGTGCCATGGGTCTCACTGCCATGGCGTAGTATGTTTCCTTCAGTTCAGTTTTGCATCTAGGATAATACTCAAATACTTAACCTTCTCTCTAACATAAATTATTCTCCAAAGATTATCAGGTTGTGAAATAAAACTGTACCTCTCTTTTTAACGAAAGGCTAATGTTTTCAAAGGGTTTACCTTATAGTTTTCTCTTTCACACCACCTTTGGGTGATGTTTAACGTCTTTTGTTTGAAGGTTGCTGTCGCGTTATTAAATGAAACACTTTAATATTTAGCTGCGTTTATTAACATTAATAACACAATGATACAGGTTCGTAGCGTCTACCTGGTCTGACCCTTGATGTCGTTCACCACTACTAAAACTAAACTAAACTACATACACAAAGTAAGGCACATTCACAACAGTTGCCATGATTGTTGTCTGGAACTTCCTCTTATGCCCTAGGGTTTGAATTGGGGTTGGTATGTCAATTAAAATCAATTGGTTGATTCATATTTTCAGAAGCATTTTGCAAATCATTACAGCATTGTAGAAATACCTGTTTATTATTTCCACTTAATGTCTCGTAACTTTTCACATTCATGTCTTATTTACACCCTTCAAGTAATAAATTTTTTCTTTGCTTGAAAGCTCTACTTTAAAAATTCGTCGAAATACATCATCAGTGTCTTTTCCACAACGGATTTTTATATTATCTGCATCAGACTATCCATTTAGGAGATGGTAGCTTGTTTGGTTTGGATTGGGAGAGATTTAGGACGCGGTTTCCAAGCATCTCTTTGCACTCTGGTTATTTTTGGGACCAATGTATACCCTAACTACGAATTTTGTCTATCTGGAATAGTTCCAACTCCAGTGGTGATTTTTAACGTGTAGCACATCGCAGTGCCACGGGAATTACGGTTTTACTTCTTATCCGACAGAAGGCGCACTTTCAGTTTTTCCAGACTAGAAAAATCTCACCGACGTCGGCCAGATTAGACCCCGCGTCTCTTGGATCCAAAGGCAAAGGCGCTAACCACTAGACCACCGAGACCGGTCCACGTAGGAAGTACTAATGTTACTAAAAAAAAGACGTATGTCGTAGTGATATCTGCAAACGAAACAAGACCAACACTGTACGTGTGACTTATTCTGTCGGCTGACACGTTTAGTAGAAAGAAACAGAGATACTTGGAGAATGTCGCGCAGATGCAGGCAAACGTCACTACTTAAACCTGTTTCCAGCAGTATTTAAAATGTTTTAGAGGTTGAATGGTTGATGGTGAATTTGTATTATCTATATATTTCTAAAAAGCCGTTCGCAATGACATTACACTAGCTTTTTCACATAGTGCTCTACGGTTGCAATCTTTCTTGAATTTAAAACCAATACATTATAAGAGTTTCCTAATCGTTGATAGTGCAGCATTTAGAATTTATCTGTCTTTCAAATTTTGTTGTACTGTTTTTAAAGTGACTGGCTTTTTTTTCAACGTATATTCTGTACACTACATCTCTAACTGTCATTTTTAATATTTTATCTAAACCTATAAAGGAAGAAAAATCTTACACAAAATATGTTAAATCTATTAAAGAATGGCTGCTCTGCAGTCCGCGATTAGAAATTCAACGCCTCTTTGAGTAAATGTTTGTCACTTAAATCCGCTGCAGTAATTTATAATTTATTATTACCTTTTTAATAATTTATATTTATTTGCCGTCTTGTAAAATTCATTAATTCTAAATACATTTATTGTTTGAGGAATAATTTTTAGTTTTATAATTTTGTATATGTGTACTTCCACACTCAAGTTCTGATATAACTTAAGGGGAAGAGTGCCTTGTATTTGTTTTTCTAAATTTGTGTTACCAATTGTAATTGTAATTGTAACTGAAACATTGAAAAATAAATACCTATTATTATTATTATATATCAGATCCTGTTGAATTCATTTGTATGTTAAATGATTCAACGTAAAGGGTTTCCTCTTTTACCTATCTACAAGCAAGCAGATTGATAATAGTATTATTAAATATTATAGCCTGAATTTTTATGTTAATTAGTTTTGTACAGAAGTAACGCTAATAAATAATTATTAACTACAACTCCTCAAATCTCCCCCTTAGTATTTGTAAATGTGTTAATATCATCATCGTCCCAACAGAAAATAAATCATCTATTAATTGTAATAAAACTAGGACATCTAATTTTTTATTTCAACTCAGTTTAGCAATAAGCCAATCACTTTATTTCTCTACATTTGAAATTTGTAACATGTATTCACCTCAACTGGAGAAACTTCTTCTTTGATTGCATTCGGAAGCCACAGATTGCATGTAGGATCGTTAGTATTTGATAACAAGACTTCATTTTTAACTTTATGTTTCACGTCTTCGATTGTATTAAGTGAAGCATCCATACTGTAACGCTAAAGTTTTTGTATGCTAAAAGACCGAATCTGATATTAATTGAAATTATCTGAATGAAATCAAAATCGTTCACCTACCTTGTGGAATTTGAGAATCTCAGTGTACGAGAATTTACAACTTACCCGGTTTTGCAGTGTAAATTTGTCATTCATCGTTGACAGCCTTTTTGTCCCCTGCTGGATAACGGGGTTTTCTATACCACGTGTTTATCCTCAGCGCTGAGGTAGAAAAACGGGGGACTTACAGTTTAACGTCGAATCCGAATGACATAAATTCCAGAGAAGATTTTTAGTATTATGATTCTACGGTTGTAAGCCGGATTGGAATATTGTGTGTAGTGGGTTGCTGACAAGATTTTTATAAATCTCCATAGTACTGCTTACGTTTCGAACCCAAGCCAGAATCGACCTTTTATTCAAAAACCGGGCGTCTTGCCAACTGAGCTACATACCACAACCACACATACGTTGATAATTATTAATAAATGTAGTAAATGTTGCTGTCGGATAAGAAGTAAAGCCGTAGGTCCGGTGCCACTACGATGTGTGACACGTTAAAAATCACTACTGGAGTTAGAATTATCCCAGATAGGCAAAATTCTTAGTTAGGGTGTACAATGGGCCAAATGTGGCCTAAGTGCATAGAGATGCTTGGAAAACCGCGTCCTAGATCTCGCTCTTGCAAAGCAAGCAAATGTTGTAAACTGTATAGCTTAAGTAATGATATACAAAGTGATTTTTTAAAAAGTCAATTGCAGCAAGCCTAGAAAAAAAGCTATTCCGCCTGCAGTCAGCTGTAATGAGTTTTGAATGACATTTACCTGTATGTCAAACTGTGTGACAGTTCAGGTAGTTAAAAATTTTGGCCCAACAAAATGTGAAAATGAAAAAGTATTTAGTTGCAACTGATTTGTAATTTATTAAGGTAAGTAAATTACAGGTTTATTTAATTATTGGCAGCTATGCTGTTACAATTTTCATATTGTCAGATTCTAAAGCATAATATAGACGGGACAATACCTAGGCTACTGCAAGTGACTTTTTAAAAAATCACATTGTACCTATTATCTTCCACAGCCAAGTTAAAAAAAGTGTTCTTGATAGTACTGTATAATGAATACTTCAACAAAAGGCAGGAACAGTATTCTTAATATTGCTTATTAAGATAATTGAGTCAGGTTGGAAGATATCAAAAATCTAATTTCAGTTTCTCCTGTATAAATAGTTCAAATGCCGCAGAATGACTGTCCACTTTACATAACCTAATAGTTTTATTTTGTCATACCTCGCCAATTTTCTTAGATAACAAAGAAATTGTTATTAAAAAGGCATTTAACTAACATTACGTTTTTAGTGTTGAACTTTTCCAAAATAAATCTATCGTCCTAGGACCATAAAGGGGTTGATGACAAAGAGAAACAAATATTTAGTGTAGAAAAACAGTGCATACCAACATGAATACTTTATCTGACATTAACGAAGACGTCAAACCTGATGTTACCAGTGGTACTTCATTATCACATTTTTCGGATGCTACATGCGATATCTGGCATCTAACCAAAAGCAAGGAATCATCTCTTACTGAAATGGAAACTAATGGTAAACTGCAGTTCTCTGTTCTTGATTTGTCACCTTTTTTATATAACAATATTGGATTGGCTCAATTGCGTAGGTGGAGTTTTGCTGCTAATTATTAAATAGAACAGTAGTTAGATTTAGCAGTGTATTTTTAATTCCTTCGTCGTGTGGAGGGTTTTTTTTTGTAGTATAAGGTTATTCAGGGTTGTTTCGATTTTTGCCTCAGTAAGTTCACTAATAATTTGTGTGTTTTAGCTTAAATTGTATATGCTAAACCATGCTGATTGGCAGATTCAAGTGCGAACATAGCACATGCAAAAACAATTTAACGTTCATGCGATGCACTTTGATAAATGTAGGATATTTTTATTAACAACAAAATCATGATTGTGTGCATATCCAAAGACTAGATATGAGTTTGTTTTAATATCTAAATAAATCAGTAAATAACTTTGTGCTTCAAAATTTAACGTATTCATGACACCACAGTTAAAATCAGATTTATCGTGTATATAATTTAACTTAACAGCATGCAAACATGAAAATATATTTCATTTTGCATTAGAAATAGCTATTACAATAGCTTTCCAAAAATTAATAAAGAAGTGACGAAAACACTGTTTATTAAGTCTTGGTATAAGCAAATAAAATAAATGATTAATGCACAAAGGAAACAGCATTAGCACTTCCAAGAACTTAACTAAAGCAAAATATTATTTACAAAAAATATTCGAATAAATTACCCTCTTCTTCTGAGCAGTAGCCCAAGCAATTTTAAAATCCGGTTCTCGTGTTAGCAAACATTGCTGAGGTAATGGTTGCAAATGCATCCTGATTTTTAATTCGTAGTTCATCCAGTAAGGTAATTCTCTCTTCTTCAAATCCATAAATTTAAATTAAACACAGGAAGAAATCTTGATGTAACAAGTCCGTGGATGTAGGCGGGCAAGGAATTGTGCTTACGGTTCCAGTTACACGATTAGGAAATGCATTTGCTAATTATTCCCATACGGCTAACTTATTGTGGACAGGGCAACCATTTTGTTGGAACCAAATTTCATCTAGTCTGATCCCTGGAACTTGACACAAAGCAAGAACGATTTCGTTTTACAGCATATCAAAATATTTTGGACCATTTGGGCTCCCCTCGATTAAAAATGGTCTAATAATGTTATCACCCAATATTCCACTCCACACATTCAACTTTTGTAGATATTGAGATCGATAACTGTAATGCTTGTGAGGATTATTTCACGACCAGACACGACAAACTGATGGATTCTGTCGACCATTTATTGGAAACGTGCATTCGTGAATAGAATTTTGCTCATGAAATGCATGTCATTGTACGATTTTTCCATGATGTTTCTTTCAAAATTCCATTAGTCTAATTTGGTCATTTGGGTGAATTAGTTGGGTTTCAATAGTATATAGGTACGATGTCCACTTTTTCCTACAACTTTTAATACAATCCTGTGATGGATACGTATTTGAGCAATATTTTGGAAGACTGGCGTGGATCTACTTCTCTAGCAGCACATATTCTTACTTCTTGCATTTCTTGATTAACATTTCTTGGATGTAACGTTCTTTTACGGTTGGCTGGAGAGAGACACTCGAGTTCCTCAAAGTTCAACAAAATTCGGTGTATTGTATTAGTACCGGAGCCGGACATTCGGGCGCCGCCGTTAGGGCGCATGGACATTAGGGCGCGGACCGTTAGGGCGCCGACCGTTAGGGCGTGTGGACATTAGGGCGCGGACCGTTAGGGCGCGGACCGGTAGGGCGCGGAATACTAGGGCGCAAAAACTGTGTTAAATTTGTCAGACTAAAAGTTTGTCTTGTAAGGAGTGACGAAAAATTTCTTGAAGGTTTTTGAATATGCAACTTAACATACATCATCCAGTATCTTCAAAAGTGTATGACGTTACAAAATTCAAATAGAAGTTAATAGTAAAATCGCCCAAAAGAACCGACCTTCCTTTTCTTTCCTTCTTGTCTTTAAAATAATTTTGTTGATAGGTATCATTTGGGTTTCCTGTGGTTTTAAAAATGAAATATTTGCGTACAGATTTGTATGCAATGCAGAAAATTATGTTTGATTTTTTAAACCTTTCCAAGTTATCTTAATAATGGTTAATAGGTTATTCAACGTTATATTGTAGATTTATTAAAATGTTCTTCCCCCGCGGTGCTATTCGATCTAAAAACAGTTTTAACAAATGCAATGGTCAGAATCACTAACCCCCTAATTATAATTATTAAACAGCTAAATACGTATTAGCGTAGACTAATTATTAGTCTATGGTATTAGTCAATGTTCAAAACTGTATAACTAAAAAAATGCGGATGCATTAGTAAAATCATAAGAAAATGGCAACCCTTCTTTCCTGCACTTCTTCTTTTTAAAATAATTTTATTATTAGGTTATTACTTGCTTTTCCTATTATTTACAGATTTTATGTAATGGGTAATGCAGAAAAGCATATGTACTATCTTTGATGAGTTCATAATAACTGTTAATCATTACCTATTTCAAGTTATCTACAATCAAAATTTTTTTCTCCTGCAGAGTCTGAAAACTATTTTAGCATATGTAAACAGTATTGTATTATTTATATTTATCACCAACATTTTTTTAGAAGGAAAACTGATTTGAATGTATGGTATCAAGAATGAAAAAACAATCACCCAAAGGCCACTATATTGGTGCAGCATTATTTAACAAACTTCCTCGTATCTTAAAAACTAGATTCCTATCGGAAAATATGTTTCGTAAAAAGATAAAAATTTGAATTTTTGATATGACATGGTAATTTGTTTTAAATATATTTTATAAATGTAAATAAAAATATTATTACTCTATCAGGTATGGTCCCGTATGATTGTACATTGTATAATTTTAGTCCAATTAAAAGAATTTATTGACACGTACATCAAATGGTTATGGTTATTATAAATACAGGTTAGTAACAAAGTTATAACAACGAGTCTCGCGCCCTTGTGTCCTGCGCCCTAATGGCTCGCGCCTTAATGTCCCCGCGCCTTAGTGTCTCTGCGCCTTAACGGCCCGCGCCCTAGTGTCTTCGCGCCCTTGTGTCTAGCGCCCTAACGGCGTCGCCCTAACTGCCGCGCCCTTACGGCTGCGCCCGAATGTCCTAGACCGTGTATTAGTACATGGGATGGGTCGATTTTCCAACGTTACTGCAAATAAACCTCGAGTTGCCCTTAATGGACTACCGCTATAAGGCCATTTAATAATTTGTACTTTCTCGTGCACTTCATAGACATTCATATCAATATTACTGTTATTATTCTCGTTTGTTAATATGTAATAGATCTTATTTCTGTGTACCCCATTTCTTACTCTGTAGCCAAATTTTCTCGTTACTCTTTCATCTCTTGGTTCTGGTAGACGTATTTTTCCATTAACGTCGCCTATGACTGCTATGTACTTCATAACTTTTAGTTTTCTCATTTGTCATTTCGTCTTCGCCTAGTATGTATGTACGGCTTAACACCCCATGTAGCGGTTGCGGCGCTTCTAACGAAGCTTTCTAGGTCAATTTTGATTCGATCATTCCCCGCCAATCCTTGTCTTTACATATCTTATTCCATAATTTCTTATCTTCAACTTTCTCTTCTACATTTTCAATTCCTATTGCTCTTAGATCCTTTTGTACTTCGTCCATCCATCTTAACTTTGGTCTGCCTTTCTTTCTCTTTCCGGCCGGTGTCCACTTCTTATTAGTTTTGTCGTTTCCTGGTTGTCAGCTCTCATTACATGTGCTAACCATTTCTCTCTATGCTGTTTTATTTTCTTAACAACGTCTTCTTTTTTTTGTAGTAGTTATTGGTTTATTCCTATTCTGTATTCATTCTCCGACATTTTTATTGCACCAAATATAGCTCTTAAAATTCTTATTTCCAGAATTCTGAACTTTCTTCCTCGTTTTTTGCCATTGTCATCGCCTCTGCTCCATCCATTAGTATTGTCCTTATTAGTGCTTTATAAATTCTTAATTTAGTTTTCTTTAAAATAATTTTGCTCCTTAATAGCTTCTTATTGGCATAAAAAGCTCGATTTGCAGTTACTATCTTATCTTTTATTTCTACTCCTCTGTTCCCATCACTGGAAATCGTAACTCCCAGATACTTAAATTTATCAACCTCTTCCTATTCTTGATTGCCTATTTGTATCTCTCCTGGTCGTATCTCCTTCCTCACTCTCATTATTTTTGTTTTATTTTTATTTTAAGTCCAATCTTTTGTCCTTCGTTATTATTTCTTCCGACATTTTAAATAGTATGTCACGTCTTTTCGCTATAAGCGCAATGTCTTCTGCATATGCTATTATTTGCCCTCCTCTTGTTCTTATCGTTCCTTTGTTTATTTTTTTGTGATATGTTGTATTGCTATATTGAAGAGTGTTGCTGGTAGGGTATTGCCATGCTTGACTCCTTTATCCGTTCTGAATTCTTCTGTTTCTCCTTTCTGAGTTCTTATACTGACTCGTGTCGACGCATATCTTCTGCTGTCCGTATTTTTTTGTACTAGTCGAAATATATTTTCCTGTAGCGTATCCCCTCCATATTTTATTAATTTCATATTTATTCCATTCTTGCCAGGGACCTTTGCATTGCGGCTGCCGTTTATAATTTGTTTCGCCTCTTCTAGCGTAGATTCCTTTATCATGACTTCATCTGATTCTTCCTCGTCCATTAATTTTTCCTGTCTTCGTTTTGTTTTCAGTAACTCTTTAAAATGCTCCATCCAAACCTCTTTATATTCATTTTCATTTTCTGCCACCTTGCCCTGTTTATTTTTTATTCCTATTAACCCGGGTTTATACACTTTGTTTTGCTCATTGGTACTCTTCTGGTAAACATTTTTAATATTTGTTTTCTTACTCTCTTCTTCTATTTCACGTAGTTTTTCTTCTATCCATTATCTTTTACTCTTTCTTATTATTTTCTTGCATTCTTTCCTCTTCTCTTCGTATCCTATTGTATGTTCTTCTTCAGTGGTTCTTATCCATTAGTCTTGCTTTCACTTTTTCTTCGTGCACTCTTTTACATGTTTCATTGTACCATTCCTTCTTCTTCTTCTTTTTTCTTTCATATCCTATTAATTTTTCTGCCGTTTTATTTATTGATTCTTTAACGTTATTCCATTTTTCTTCTATTGATTCGTCATGTGTTTCATTTGTGAGATATTTCGCCAACTCCTCTATGTATTGTTCCCTTAGTTTTTCTTCGCTTAAACTTCTTATATTCCATTTCTTTATTATTACTTTTTTTTTCGCTAAAATATCAGTAGTTTAATGTGGTAAGTCTTAATTATTACTTAATTTTTATACATTTAGAAATGGGAAAATATGGGAGCTATTTAAGACGACCGTGTAATAATTTTAAAGTCTATTCATTTCCAAGATAGAGCGCGGGTAAATAAATGCAGGAAGTGTACAGCTGTAGTGAACACACGACTGCATCGTGCAACGCAATACCGGACATAATATCACAATGCAGTTATTCATCCTGTTGTAATTTACACTAAATCAGTACCTGAATGCAGACTGCAACTACACGACCAGTGACCAATCGCCCGATACATCTGGAGGAACCACGTGCTGATCACATGCACATCACTGTTTACTCGCTCTCTATCTTGAAAAAAATGATCAATATATAAGCATGTACATGTGTTACAGTGAAAGAGGAAGAGATGCAAGTATGGGAATTGCAATCAGAAGAGTTTGATCTAAATCATCATACTAAATATGATAGTGATTGGTCCATCAAGCTGGAATCATTACATGAAGAATTAGATATAAAAACTGAAATCTTTAGTATCAACGAAAATTATGTAACAATAGAGTCTCTAAGACATATGACAACTCATACAGGAGAGAAACCTTTCAGGTGCAGTGAATGTGACTATAAAAGCGCATGGAAGCGTAACTTACAAGAACATATGAAAACTGATACAGGAGAGAAATCTTTCAAGTGCAATGTATGTGACTATAAGAGTGTATGTAACAGTAACTTGCAAAGACATATGAGAACTCGTGCAGTAGACAAACCTTTCAAGTGACTATGGAAGCGCACAAAAATTAAGCCGGCAACAACATATGAGCACTCATACAGGAGAGAAACCTTTCAAATTCGATATATGTGTCTATAAAAGTGCATACAAGAATCACTTGCAACGACATATGAGCACTCATACAGGAGAGAAACCTTTCAAGTGCAGTATTTGTGACTATAAAAGTGTACGTAAAAGTACTTTGCAAAAACATATGAGAACTCATACAGGAGAGAAACCGTTAAAGTCCAATGAATGTAATTATGAAAGTGCACACAAGCAGAGACATATGAGAACTCATTCAGGAGAGAAACCGTTCGAGTGCAATAAGTATGACTGAAAGTGTATGGAAGTGTAACTTCCAACAACATATGAAAATTCATACAAGAGAAAAACCTTTCAAGTGCAATGTATGTGAGTACCAAAGTGCACTGAAGAGTACCTTGCAAAAACATGAGACCTCATGCAGTAGACAAGTGTACGTAAAAGTATTTGCAGAAACATATGAGAATTCATACATGATAGAAACCTTTTGAGTGCAAAGGTTGTGACTATAAAAACGCAGGAAAGATTAACTTCCAACAACATATGAGAACTCATACAGAAGAAAAATTATTTAAATGTTGTATGTGTGACTATAGAAATGCACATAGATTTATCTTGCAGGTACATATAAAAAAAACTCATACAAGATATAGAGAAATAATTCGAGTGCAACTTAAATTTAAAGAAGACGATCATTGACAAGTATTTTATAAATTTTGACATGTTAATTATCATGCTGTTCTTATACAAATGTTGTTTTCACTGTTGCTTGGAAGATACATATGTGTGTCAATAAATGTTACTTTGTTGTATTTAAGATAACTGTTTGCACGTTCTTATATTACTACAAATGAAATATGTAAGCAGCTCAGTCCGTAAAAGTCATTAGATGACAGAAATACTAGAATGTTTTTGTACTCACATGTAGTTACAGTGGATACTCCATTTTTAAGCTGTTTAG
Organism: Limonius californicus; assembly: GCA_014611495.1. Lineage (NCBI taxonomy): Eukaryota > Metazoa > Arthropoda > Insecta > Coleoptera > Elateridae > Limonius > Limonius californicus. The sequence continues at coordinate 85,769 of JABXWE010001175.1, forward strand.
GAAGGCGATTGCAAATTGTTTAAATTGTTGAGTGTTCAGACAAATTCAGAGAAATGTTAATAATTTGAAAATATATGCATTTAAAATAGAAAAGTAATATTAACATTTATATTGGCATTTGTATGTAATATTGGTTGTATAAAAATGTATTTGGTTGCAGTAAGAGAAGGTTTCTAATACAAGTAAAAATGAAATGGAAAACGAAGTAAATTTTATTTGAAACAAAATCTTCATCCATATTATCAACTAAACTATGGTGTGTCAAGTCTTACTAATAGTTTGATATTTTTTGTTGTTTTATTATTCTCACAGGCCTTAATTAGATCTTTAATAATGTATGTACTGCACACATGTTTCACTTGTGGTGTGAATAGCAACATTCCTGGTGTCACCCTCACCATCATGGCCTTCACACTCCTCACTTTCATAAATGATTCCTCATTCCCGCTTATAAACATTGTACCTTATATATGAGGCAACGAGTAGATCTTTATGTCTAAGTATTCTAAAAAAGTTAGGCGCCCCATACCAAACTCTTCAACAACTTCACTGTCATGTTTGCGACATTCAGCTTCCATAAAACAATTCGCAAGGAGAAGTTAATAGAACACTAGTTCATACCGCGTGACTATAACTGATTCTGTATCCTATAATCCGATTTCTAAATTAATATTGTGTGATTGGAAAATAATCATACATGACTGGTTTGAAAGCTAATTAACCATTTGATATTATGTTTAGACCTAAATTTCTGCATGAATGAATCGATTTTTTTTATGAATCTGTATGGAATAATTTATAAATTCGTGTGGTATTGTCAGTGTGATCTTTGTATTATGTTTCACTTTTGTTTTTCGAAATTACAATTAGCATTTATATTAAAAAATACTCGAATTTTATAAAGAAAGAGTGAATTGAATACATTCTCAAAACAAATCAAATTTGATGTTGTATAAAAAGAATGCAAAAAGTTAATGAGTTAATTTGTGCAATTTCTTTTATTTCCAAAGATGAAGTCTCTTGTGATGAGATAACATTTCGGTACCAAGAGTACCGCAACCACTGGGTAGGGAGTTATAGTATTTATTTTGAAGGTGTTACATAAAGTATTTTGTGAACTTTGACACTCACTTATTCGCATTGTTTAACTATCAAACCTGGCCAGATCTAATAATATGTGCTTCTTAAATACATTCTACAGACATGGGAAATCAAGGTTGTACCTTTCGTGGATAGTAAACACTGTAAATGTAGGAAACGTAGACTTTGGCATTGTTCAAATTCTATACTCACATCGTTTCCACAGAATAAACATCTATTTATCATATTGGAAACAACATTCAAAAGGTATCCTTTAAACTGCGTTTGGTATTGATCTGTTGTTAAAGATCTGTTTACGGGGTAGAGCTTTTCATTATTAATAATGCAGTTAAAGAAAAACAAAATATATACACCACAATTATGTTCATCTTTTCATATAAAATGTTCATCAATAGTTATTTTCCAGTCGCTTATCTTTGATGGAAAAGATCCATTGTTGTGTTTACTGTATTTATGGAGAAAATTTAGAAATGTTTGTAATTTACTTTTTGTCTTGTACGCAGTGCTTCCAGAAGGGTCAATATAATTAAATGCAGCTGATTCAAATACCAGTGATTTTCATTTTGTGAGGTATTGCCAATTTATGGTGATCAATTGTTATGTTTGCCAAGAAATAATCAGTAAATGTTGACTGCTCAAATATTATAGTAGAACGATTTGTTGGTGCTATTCTAATTTATAAGATTCATTACTAAATCTATTAAATAATTGTTAAGCCATTCTTTAGGATTCAACGTGGTGCTACATGCAGTCGATAACAACAATCCGGTTGATTGTAACATGCAACTATACATCCTCTTTCGTTTTTTAATTTTCTATAATAACAAATATGGTTCACTAGGCCGTTTTCAAACGTTACTATCTTTTTTATTGTTGTCCGTCACCTTTCTTCTTCGGATACGTGTTGATTGAGAAAAACAAGTTCTGGTAATAAATAAAAATAATAAAATACCTATAGTTGTGGTAAAATGTTTGTCCAATAACGCTCGTCTCATTTAATTCTCTCTATGTTGGTATCTTCAAGAGTAAAGACAGCAAAATCGCAACATGCACGATTAGTAACTTCCAACATACCTTGTACTTACTTTAAGTTTTGTATTATTATCTAAGTAATCTACATTTACCACACCTGGATGTGAATTACAAGCCATAAACGGACATTTCAATTTCACTACGCCTTCTGCTCCTACTATCCTATCCGGCAAAGCTGTTAAAAATGGGTAATCTTTGTGAATAAATAAGCCAACCTCGGATGTGCAATTGTTTTTTGAGATTTTGAGATATTTCTGTATAGTTGCATTACATGTTCATGATTTATAGCATATTCTATTGCGTGATTAGTAAAAGAATTAACTTCTAGAACACCTTTAATGATTTTAGTGTATGAAGAAGAACCTCTTAACTTTGCATGTGCGACCAAAATAGAAAGATGTGATTTTCCCAGCACCCTGGTACTTACTTCCAATTTTTGCACGTCTACATGTGTAAGTGTTATTAACTTTAAAAACATTTTGTATTTTGTTTCTATATGCATAGATGTCGATACTATTTCTTTATTTTCAATATAATTGGTTTTTAAATCACAAAGCTTACATATAAAATGTTCAGTAAACGATTTTAAAACATCTGGTGATTCACATGTTGATGTACCTACTCTTCACACAAGTCGCTCCAACGACCTGAGGGTTAAAGAATAAATGAATAGAGACTTTTCCCTAAATGGTTTTAAGCTGCATATCGTACTTTTATTAATTTTGTATTTGTATTACCCAAAACACTGAAGAAATTATGCAATTCCAATCAGGTTTGTTTAAAACGATGTTAATTTAATATAAAGTTGGTGATTAAAGCGCCTACGGAACCCTGTGTTTATGATGGCTTCCGAAATTGTTAACCAAAAAATTTTTATTTAAAGTTTCCACATTTTAATTACTTCTTAAATACAGTGTATGAAACTTAGGATCGGTTGTACAATCATTGTGCTATAAGTTCTTGTGTTCACTTCAGTTGTACTATCTTTTCAGATTATACCTCACTGCATTCTACATGTTGCATTCAAAAGCCTTCCTTTTTTACTGCATGAGTTCTTATATGTTGTTGCAAATTCTTCTTATATGCATTTTCGTAGTCACACATCTTGCATTTGAAGAGTTTCTCTCGTGTATGAGTTCTCAAATGTTGCTGTAAATTAAATTTCCGTGCACTTCCATAGTCACAAATAGTGCACTTAAAAGGTTTTTTTCCCGTATGAGTAGTCATATGATGTTGCAGGCTAATCTTACGTGCACTGCAGTAGTCACAAATATTGCATTTGAAAGGTTTGTCTCCAGTATGAGTACTCATATGCAGTTGTAAGAAAATTTTCCGTGCACATCGATAGTCGCACATATTGCACATGAAAGGTTTCTCTCCTGTATGAATTGTTGCATGCCGTTGCAAAGCAACCTTATATATAGTTTCATAATCACACGCATTGCATTTGAAAGGTTTCTCCCCAGTATGAGTTCTCATGTGTTCTTGCAGGTTAGTCTTCCGTGCACTCCTAAAGTCACATATATTGCACCGAAAAGGTTTCTCCCCAGTATGAGTTCTCAAATGTACTTGCAAGTTGATTTTACGTGCACTTCGAAAGTCACACATGTTGCATATGAAAGGTTTCTCTCCAGTATGAGTTTTCACATGTCGCAGCAAAGCAGCCTTATATACAGCTTCATAATCACAAGCAGAGCATTTAAAAGATTTCTCGCTCGTATGTATTTTCATATGTTCTTGCAACTTCATCTTCATTACACTTTCATAGTTACAAAAATCGCACTTTAAAGGTTTCTCTTCTGTATGATTTCTCACCTGTTGTAAATTATACTTCGTTGTGCATCTACAATCATATACATTACCAAGTAAAGAATTTTTGTCAGTATGTATTTTCACGTACGTTTTTAATGGTTTTTTGCTATGAAAACTGTGTGCGCCTCTAAGAGATTTGTTTGACTTTTTCCCAGTACGAGTTTTAAAACTTTGCTGCGTGTTGCACTGCAACTGAGATTTTGTTAAAGGGTTTGTTATTACGTAATCTTCATTATGATTAAGCGTTTCCGGTTTTATATTTAGTTCTTCATGCAACGGTTCCAGATTGATGGAAAAATCATAATCATATTTAGCTTCGTCTTGTAAATCTGATATCTCCGATTGTAATTCCCTTGTTTGAATCCGTTCATCTTTCTCTGAAACACAAATACATTTATATAATAATACCTTTCTACACAAGCTACAACTAAATATTATTGAATAGACTCCCAAACTTTGCTGTTGTTTAATATGTAACACATAAAATTTAATTAAGCTCTGCCTTGATGTCAATTGTAATATTATTTGTGTTATCAGTATTGTTAAAAATATAATAATTATAAAATACAAAAAAGATCTTGTAATTGCTTTGATGTGCATTTTGTAGTAGTCATTTTAGCATTTACTGTACTGTGCAACACAAATTTACCATCTGTTTCCAACTCGGTTTCAGATGGTTCTTGCTTTATTTTAGCATGATGCCAAACATTGCATGTAGGACTGTAAGTATTTAAAAACGAGGACGCGTTAGTAACATCTGGTTTGACATCATCTCTGTTGAATATTGGCTCCATGTTGATGTTTCTGTTTTGTAAACTAGCGTCAGATCTACTAAAACGCAATGGTATAATCTACATCGCAAATATACCCACTTTAAGCCGTTAATGTTTTATTAGTATTACTCAAATACATTTTAACAATACTTTGTGTTTTCTAAATATGTGAGATTTTACCGAAAATTATTATAGGTTATATAATCGTCGTGTCTTTTGTATCATGTGAACTACTTTAAATTTATATACAGGACGGTTCAAAGATTAGTTTAACAACTGCTGATGCTTAAACGGTTCAATTAATTCAATTAATGCAGTTCTTCTTAAAATGATGTCGTTAGCGATCTAGTAAAATAAACCAAAGAAAACTTTAGTAATTTTAGTATTTCCTAAATAGATAGTCTAATGTAGTTTCTACAAAAGACCGTTGAGAGAAAAAAACACCGATGATGTTGGATTTGCACACATTTCTGTAGTAATGAGTTTTTAATTATATCACCGATCCTTTTAAAATAAAGCAAACGACGCAAAAAAAAGTATTTTTTTTCTCAATACAGACGCTTGAAAGAAGTAGATATATGGAATTTAGAAAAAAATGTCATCCTAAGAGATATCATCCGCAAAAAATGCCATTCAGCAAAATTACCGCTGTAACAACTGTCACTTACATTAATTTTGATGCTTATACTTTTACCTTACCCCTTTGGAACTAACGGTATATAAACGGAAGAAAGTTTATTTCGCTTTTATTTTTTATATTACCTGTATACTATGTATATATTGTGATGGATTTTAATTAGCTAGTTTGTTCGATGTCAATTTATTTATTTTCAATGGATACTCGTGCATAATATCTTGTCATGGAAGTCGGTTTTTTTTAAATCATAATTAAGGGCAGACCTTAATTCAGTTAATTACTTGTCTGGGTTGAAAACGCTGCGAAATTAAGAAAACCTAGGACAAAAAGAATTTTTGTTAATATCTTATTATTAAGAAGATTTTATGATAAGATACATGCACAGGAACATGATATAGATTACCTAGAACCCAGTTAATAGCTCAGCTCGAATATATTTTGGTCCTTGTAAGAAGATGCAGCAAGATTGGAGAAGTTTTTGGAGGGGTGTATTCTAAATTTTGTGTGGAACCTTGGGATGTTTTGGAGGGAATTTTAGAATGTGTTTTAAGTGTCTGTGTGGTCGGGGGCAGTTTAGAAAGTGGCGCTGTTAAATTATAAAATTTTTAAGTTTATTTTTTTTAAAAAACGTCAAAAGTTTATATTGTAATTACTTTTAGATCCATGTGTCATTTGGTTTATTTTAACGCAATTTTAGCATGTTTGATATTTTAAATTTTGTTGGTTGCCAAGTAGTGTTGTTGATAAATAAGAATAACAAGTTTAAAAAATTAATAGCTGTAAAAAGTTTTAGTGTATCAACGTATTTTTTTTATATTTGTTTAAAAATTATAAATAAATTGTGCTATTGAGAATAATAAACATACGTAAAAGTAGAAGCGTGTTTATTTTAAAAGAAAATATGGTATAGTAAACTTGCCAAGATTGGCTGTGGGTCGTAGCTGTGACGAATCCTGGATTTGCTGCTGGACTGACACTTTACCTGCGTAGATAGTGGGACCAGTAAGAAAGATAGCTACAAAAGGTATTTCAATAAACTTACCTATTTAGAAATAGTATTTGCCTATTTGGTAGCATTTTTACAGAACGATAAGAACCAACTAACTGTAACGTAGATGTCTACATGCTCGAGCAATACCGTGGTAGATTAAATTCAATTGCTTTTGAAGGCAAATTAAAAAATTGTCACCTGGCGCCCGAATTACGTATCAGTAGCAAAGTTATAAATCTACAATAGTTAAAATACGATTGCTGTTGCAGAGGTATAGGTAATAATTTAAAATTTAATTTGTGTTTTTTTTTTAATTTTCTCTGAAGCTATCCTGATCGAGTAGATTATAACCTTATATGTATTATGTATTATACTATGGCAAGCCGAGCATGGATACACACCAACACGGTAACCCGCAGAGTCGGGCCCTGTTGTGCATAGCGAATTTCGTCTCTATTTATACATTGATTTATTAATCTTGTCAGAAGTTTGAACATCTTTTCCGTTCTATTTTTAATCATTCCGTTTGGGATTCCCCTGGCCAAGGTGCTTTTCCATTTTTCAATGTCTTTACAGTTTCTTCTACTGTGGTTTGTAATATTTCTATCTTTATATAATTTGGGGTGTCTTGTTGGTTTTTAATTTGAAATCCTGGAAGTTCCGTTAGTACCTAATCCCATATAGTGTCGTTGCCACTGTTTTTCGGTTTTTTACCTATCCGCCACCTGGGGACCCCTATGGACCCTCTATGGATGCAGGCTTCCCCGAGGGTGGAACTGATTCTGCCAATTTATAAACCGTAACATCACACAAATTTTGAACCATCTGAGTGGAACGGTTTCTAAGATATGACGATTTTTGTCCAAAAATCTACACCCTTTCTCACCCCCTTTCTGATGGAATTTCGAACAACTTCTGAGTGGGTGCCTATGTCAATAGCTGATCAAACCTGGAAAATTTCAGCTTTCTAGCAGGCTTTTTCTGACGAATTTTAGAACTGCACAAAACCCAACAAAAAAATGGTTTCGTGATAGACCAAAAGCAGAAACTCAGCCTTATTTTTCAGGAATCTTGAAAGAAGAGACTGCCAGCAGCACTAAAATTACTACTGATTTGTTCTTTGCATTAAGACCTAGAAGTTTTAGACGTTATGTTTTTTAACTTATCTCTATCAGTACCTATTAGTCTGCAATGAGTGATATGCTTATGGGTTCATATCCCAACTATAAAGAAAATCTTTTCTATTTCTTGTTCGCATGACTAGGATTGCTCCTGTTTAATAACAAAAATTTACGTAATATTATTTCTATCAATAATCTTTCTAAGAACACATATTTCTATTTTTTCTTACTCTTGGTTAGATATATGATTAGGATTAGAAATTAATTTACTTTCCATTATTCCTCTTAAAGGTACATAATCAAAGAAATATCCTATTAATAGAATTCCCAATTAAATACTTTCTTGTCCAAGCAATTGCTTCTACAGTTGTTACGTAGATTTCAGAGAAACTTCTTTCAGTGGATTGTATTCTTCTGGTTTGGTTTTTGTGTCCTTGAGTGGCACGCAAGACCAGCACTGTTTCGCGTCTGTAGCATTAGCAATAATTGCTTGCTACAGAGGCAAATAAAACAGGACACATTACTATCTTGTATAACATATTTTATTATAAAAGAAAAGTAAACACTCGATTTATACAAGTCTTAAAAAGGAATGCCAAGGGTAGGTGACGGTCTTGCTGATGACCCCTCGAGCCTCGTTTTCTCGCCCCCGCGCATGACCAACTCACATCCACCAGCTGCGGTGTCTCGGATCACACAGGACCGTACTTGACAACAGTCATTCTTTCATGAATTACTTCTATAATAATAAAAAGAAACTTACTAGGAAACCTAATTTGTCAATCAACTTTCATTCTAAGAGTGAACTCCTCTCTTCTAACAAAAATAGGAATAGCTACTTTCCACTTTTGACTTCCAGAAGTTATAGGTCTTGATCGACTAAATTGTTTACTAATCTTAACTTGACAGAAAATTGCCCCAACAATTCAGTAAATGTATAATATAAAATTTAATATATTCTCGTCTATAATTATTTTAATTTCCATAATTATTAGAGGAATTAACGAAATTAGACTCCGAAAAATTTTGACACACTCCTCTATTAATCATGTAGGATGAATATTAAGCACTATAATAAGTATAGAAACAGTATGAACATACACTGTAAATAAAATTAATTTAGTTGTAATTCTTAAAACACAAAAGATCTCCTATCTTAATCAACATTATCAATCAATAAACAAAAACCCCATAGGAAAATGTGCTTCATTATAAACTTATTATAGCGAAATCACGGTGAACAAGCATCCACTGAACCTAGACCTAGTATTCTCCAAGGCAGACCCATAATTACCATTTTTCAGGCCCGAGGCACTCCAGAGTGTTGTGAGACCCCTTCATGCAAACATCAAATGCATAAATAAACATGAACTTAAATTTATTTAGCATTTGATAAGAAAAAATTAATAAATTTGACGAAGAAAAAGTGTAAACTCCAGGGGGGACACCCTGCCTGTTACTGTGGGCGCCTATGAATTCAACTGATAAGTATTCAAATCAAGCTGAAAATATTAATTGTAAGTGATAGTTTTTAAAACCAAGTGGAATTTATATTTTATATCAAATAATTTGTTCTCGTTAAATTATTAATAATCGATACTACCTGACAACGCAGATATTATAAACTACATCTGGTACTTAAATTAAAATAAACAAATTTAAAAGGCACTCTAATCACATACACGCAAAAAATCTCCTTGAATAAGACTATTGGTTATAGTGCTTTGCATAGACACAAGATTAGTTAGTTTATAACAAATGCAAGTAACTTTTAAGATTCCTTTATAAATATCCTTACAGGCACATGCAAAATCCTACAAATACTACTGCAAAAAACATTTTCAATAGAACAACATTGCAATTAACATAACAGAAGCTTCAAAATAATTATATCTATTAATAATAAAATTACCCTATAAGATAAACTTTACAATCTGCCAATTATAAATTTTGTAATCAAACAGTGTTTCTTTCTCCTGTATGAGTTCTTACATGTCGTTGCAAGGTAATCTTACGTACACATTCATAATCACACTCAACGCACTTCAAAGGTTTCTCTCCTGTGTGAGTTCTCATATGCCTTTGCAAGTTATTCTTCTGTGCACTTTTGTAGTCACATATATTGCACATAAAGGGTTTTTCTCCTGTATGAATGCTCATATGACTTTGCAAGTTATTCTTGTGCGCACTTTCATAGTCACATATATGGCACTTGAAGGGTTTTTCCCTTGTATGAATGCTCATATGCATTTGCAAGCTTCTCATGTATGTACTTTCAAAGTTACACAATATACACTTGAAGGGTTTCGTTCCTGTATGAGTATTCAAATGCAATCGTAAGCTATTTTTGGTTGCACTTTTATAGTCACAAACATTGCACTTGAATGGTTTCTCTCCTGTATGAGTGCTCATATGCACTTGCAAGTTATTTTTATGTACACTTTTATAGTCACAAACATTGCACTTGAAAAATTTCTTGGCTTTATGAGTGATCATATGACTTCGCCAGCTATTCTTTCGTGCACTTTCAAAGTCACAGATATTGCACTTGAAGGGTTTCTCTCCTGTATGAATGCGCATATGCGTTTGCAAGCTTTTCTTGTGTGTACTTTCAAAGTCACATAAATTACACTTGAAGGGTTTCTCTCCTGTGTGAGTTCTTATATGCCTTTGTAAGTTATTCTTGAGTGCACTTTTATAGTCACAAACATTGCACTTGTAAGGTTTCTCTCCTGTATGAGTGCTCATATGCAATTGCAAGCTATTCTTGTTTGCACTTTTATAATCACAAACATTGCACCTAAACGATTTCTTCGCTGCATGAATGCTCCTATGACTTCGCCAGCTATTCTTGTGGGCAGTTTTATAGTCACACTTATCGCAATTGAATGGTTTTTCTCCTGTATGAATGCTCATATGCATTTGCAAGCTATGCTTGTATGCACTTTCAAAGTCACATACATTACACTTGAAGGGTTTCTCTCCTGTATGACTGCTCATATGTGCTTGCAAGATAGACTTCCGTGCACTTCCATAGTCACATACATTGCATTTATATGACCTTTCCGCAGTATGAGTTTTAACACTTTGTTGCACGATGCACTTCAATGGAGGGTCTATTATTACATGATCTTCCTTGTTACTGCTGATTTCAGTTTTTATATCTAATTCTTTATGTAATGATTCCAGTTTGATGGAGCTATCAATATCATATTTAGCATCACGCTTTAGATCAAATGCTTCTGAAAGCAATTCTAATGTTAGAATCTCTTCCTGTTTTACTGTAAAATATGTACATGTTTATATGTGGGTTACTAAATATTATATAAGAAACTAAACTAGCACAAAATCATTCTAAATAGACTCCCAAATCTCAGTTTTAAACAAATAACTATTAAGAAATAATTAAGTTTTACTGCATTCATTAACTAGTAATATTTGGTCAATTTTAATGGCAATTTTTCATAATATTAGAGTTACTTTAAACCACATTGGCATGGATTGTAGAAATGCCGAAACTTTCATTTAATAGTTTTTTTAAATGTATCTACATCTCGTTTATTATCATTTACTTGCTTATACTATATAACTTAAAATTGATTTTAGGTTTGTAATGCAAAGTTACCGTTCGTTCCCAACACATTCTGAGATAATTCTTCCTTGATTTTGGTTTGATACCAGATATCGTATGTAGAATTGCTCAAATTTGATAGCGAAGTCACACTGGTAACATTAAATTTTACATCTTCATTCCCACCGAATACTGTATCCATGTTGATATAAACACGTTTTTCTGTACTAAGCAATTGTTCTTTTTCCTTATCTGTCTCTTTACAATCTTAGCCCTTAGGGTGGTAGGTAGATAAACAATTGAAATGCACTAAAATGTAATTGTATTAAAGTTGATATACGAATATTATTCGCTTTTATTGTGGAAAAGCGTAATATTAAAAAATGTTCTTAGCATTAGTCAAAACAAATATTTTTAACAACACTGATATCTAGTACATGAGGCTGTCAAAATATCAGGTTATATACTTTAAGAGCTGATTGTGCCATTTGAACTACTTTCGATCCATATAGAAGATTTTACGCTCTTAAATAAACCTATTGTAAATTTATCGTGTACCCATTTTTAAGATGCCTTGGATATAAACTTCATGCAAGCAATTAACACTGAGGGTGATTTTGGAATGGAACAATTTCCATAGATGTATTTTGTTCCTTTCGCTTTCCCCAAATCTGTTTTCATTTGATTCAACTGATTTTTGACAGTTCTTCGATTCTAAAATACTCAATTTATAAAAACATTTATTTCACATATAACAGCAATAGCGGAGGATCGAGAAAGGTTGTCCGAAAAAAACTACTTTCTGCAGAGAGTATATCAATCTTTACATCCTTATGGTGCTGTCATGTATGAAATGAAGTTAGCAATTTCTGGTAGATTCAAAAGAGGAAAATAAATATGAAAATAAGAAGTAATTTGCAATCAGTTTTAATTACGGTTAATAATGGAATTAATTAGAACATTATATGTTTTATTAACTAATTAGAATATTAAATTTTACAAAAATAAATTAACAAAATTAGTAATTAGTAATTATTACAGTTCATGTTCGAAATGAGCCCCATTATTGTTGATACAGCACCCTACTCTTCTTTTCATGCTGTTAAAAACATTTTGTAGCTGTTGCACAGTTGTATTTGTAGTAGCGGCAGTAATAGCATCCTTCACTTGCTCAAGTGTGTGCATGGGGGTCTGATATATCGTGTTCTTTAAATGCCCAAAAAGAAAATAATCCAGGGGTGTCAAATCAAGTGACCGTGGGGGAAATGCAATGATACGATCGTCATAAAATTGTTGTATATATTGATTTGTTCGAAAGGCTGTATGTGCAGGTGCATTATCCTGCTGAAAATATCCCTGACGTAATTCATCATCGTGAAGCTGATTTATAAATGTGTTTAGAATTCTGATGTAGCGGTCAGCTGTTACGGTATCTTCAAAAAAAAAATGGGACCAATTATGCGTCTTCTGGAGATGGCAATCCACACGCCAATCTTTATCGGATGCAGTGGAGTTTGTAAAAATTCACCAGGGGCCTCTGCAGACCACATCCTATAATTTTGTTTATTTACGTAACCGGTGAGATGGAACCAGGCTTCGTTTGAAAAGAAACTTGAATCCAGCATTTCATC